>WOGP01001543.1:0-18770 GCA_015342065.1 Leptinotarsa undecemlineata | reverse complement strand
CGGGTACCAAGTCGGTGACATAGTTGTGGTTATTATTATTATTATTATTATTATTATTATATATAATTATATTATATATAATATATAAAATAGAGACAGCTTATTGCAGTCAAGCTGCTGGAAAATAATTCCGTGGATATCAAAAGATAAATAAATAAGTACCATTCTGATCACAATATATATGTGATCATATATATATATAGTTATTGTGATTCTTATATAATCAAAAATTATTATTGGGTATCGAAATCAGTTAGCTCCCTAACTATATTATTAAAGGGGAACTGTTGGAAGATAGGTTGCACTATATCGTTTACTTGAATTATACATGCAGATAACATACCGTAAGATCATTTGTCTTGAATAGTTCTACATCTTATGTGATAGCTACTATATGCAAAATACTGAGCCATAAATACAATCAAATTGGATTGCATTAAAATTGATACAATGGTCTTTTAAATTTCAAGGATGCAATCTAGATAAACTTTGTCTCTCGCACTAAGTAATATGAATGAATCGTCCAAAAGTTATCATGGTAAGAATAACTTGACATTTAAATATTATTTCTAATAGATATTTTTTGTTTCCAGTGAGTTAATCGCATCACTGAGGTATAATTTTGTGATAATCATCGTTATAATTGAGTTTGCTTGCTCAAATACAGTGAAATCCTGTACAAACTGACATTATATTTGGTACAATATTGCTTGTTTATATATGGTTTATAGAGGAAGACACATATTTGAATAGGCAAGCGATCAATCCATAATTCCATTTGATGTTACATAAACATATGGTTATTGGCGGTGAATCAGAGGAAGGAATCTATTAGGAATTCGAAATAAACATCATGCTCATATGGTACATCCGCCAAAGTGGTACACAAGAGATTAAACAATTGTTGATGAAAAACTTTGTTTTGATGAAAATTACCATTGCTAATGGGAAAAACAAAATGATATACAGGGTATCCGAATACTTAAGTATTTTACTGTTCTGAAAATTTTCAATTTCAAACTTTTAATACAACCTGTCTACAATTTTCTTGCATCGAAAATCGTACGTTTTTTCTCGTGACTGTATATTCCATAATAACATATTGCTGAGATACCACAGTGATCTCATGTGTTCTTTCAGTTGGTAAAATAGTGTTTCTGAAACAATATTTCAACTAAAATGAAAAAATACATTTTTAGGAGCGATTAATTTTTGATACAGAAAATATAAAAATCTTTCAAAGAAAGGAAGAAAGCAATTTAAGGTACAAACTGGAAAAAATCCTTTCGAAACATTTATTTTCATATGAACATTGATTGGCACGACAGAATAATAATTTCAAAATAAATACTTCATAATATGAACGCTAAATACAAAAAAACATTATTTCTATTCTGTTTGAATTCCAACATTCGTAATGGAATTGAATCAGATATCATTCACAGGATTCCTACACAATATAATTGAAAGAAGCAAATTTAATTTATATGGTGTACTGTTATCCTCACTGGTAGATATCTCGATTTTTTGCCATGAGACACTTGTCTTATTGGTTCTTCAGTACCAAATATGGATAACATTATAATGAAAAACACTCAATTTATGCATTAAATACGACATTTTGTCACGAAATGGTTTGAATCCACCCATGTCATCCTGACAGTACGTAAATTACATCCATTCGCTTATTTGTATAAATTCCAGGCAAAGAAATCCTGTATGTTTCAAAGAGGGTATAATTGTTGGAAAAGGAAGGCTTTGGCTTGCTTTTCTAAATATTTTGATGTTTTCATTTCCACATATAAAACCGCAACATCTACTCGACAATACAAACCATTCTTTATACATGTCTGATATTAACGCAAATTTTGACCAACATACAAGTATTACAAGTGGACTCATATACGATAATTCGGAGTTGGGAAGCTGATAACCATTTTTATTACGTGCCAACCTAACCTAACCTAACCGAAAAGAAGAATTTATGAGTTTTTCTCTAAAACAAAATTCGACGATGAATAAATCACATGTTGTGGAAATAATTTAAATAAATGCAAAGTAGCCGTATGAATGCAATATTATGCGTATCTGTACAAAATTGTAAAAAACCTTATGAAAAGCATTTCGTTAACGACACTTGTTCTAGGAAACAGCAGAACAAGCACAAAATCCAAGGTAATTATAGTTTGAGTCATACATTAGCTTCCCACGTAATGGAGAGATACATATCCGGCCATTACACTACGAAAAGCTTTTGAAAATCGTTTTAGAGAATTCTGAAGGTTTTCGTCCGAAATATTTGTGTGTCCCTATTATATTATTACGTCTATATAGTGAACTTTCATGACCAAAGATAACTAAATATATTGTCGCAACTCAGTACTCGCTTTGCTTATTTCGAAAATTTTTCTTTGTTTCAACCGACTCTGATTCATCCAAATAATGAAACAAATCATTTGATAATTTATTGAAATATTCATTATGAAAAAATGGTAAAAATACGCTTAGGAATGAACTTATATTGAATAGTTGAGAGAATAACTTAAAGAATCAACAAAAACTTACAGTATACAGCTGAAAACTTTCTGTAACCGTTTTTGAAGAGTGATCAATGAAAGGTCTTAAAAATTGACGGTGTAAATCAAACGGAATAAAAAAAATTTATTTATTGCCATTTTGTTGCTAATTATTTTCTATAACGTTAATTTTTTGCTCGAACCGATCGCGAAAAATCGTCAACAGTCCTAGCTTTCTGTTGAGAAAGCATGAAAGTGACTGAAATTTGAATTCATGACTCAAACAAATAATGTTGAATCTGTTTTAATTTGTTGCTGCAAGATGCATAACAAAATAGAAAAACATTTTTTTTTTTCAACGAACTCAAATTAGAGATTGTCATTTCAACCTTCAACTTTTTCGTCTTGGGAACTGAATGGATATTTGTTGCTCCTCATGAAACGTACTAATTGGGTAGAGTGAGGAACAAAATTGAAACCGAAAGTCGAAAGAGTTTGGAGACTGGTAAACTTATGAACGGGCCACGCTAGATTAACCACCGTCTTTTTTATGAAACAATTTTAGAAACGATAAATGAACAAAAGGCATCGACTGAGTACAGAGAGTCAGCAACAATATATCGGTTTATACTTATACGAACGTGCCACGACAGCTTACCTCTTTATCTTTCAGTATAAACATTTGAAAAATATTTGATGCTCCTCATGAAACGTACTGACCGAGTGCAGAGAGTCAGCAACAAAATTGAAACTAAAAGTCGAAAGAGTTTGAGAACTGGAAACAAAACAAATCGGCCACGCTAGGTCAGCACTCTATTCTTTGGTGAAAAACTTTCCAAACTGATTTTTTACTTCTCATGAAACGCACTTATTGCGTGCAGAGACTCAGAAACAAAATTAAAACCGAGAGTCGAAAGAGTTTGGGGACTGGTAAAATAACAAATCTGCCACGATAACTTCACTCCCAATTTTTTCGTAAAAAACCTTCCAAAATAATTTTTTTACTCCTTCTTAAACACACTGACCGAGTGCAGGGACTCTGCAACAGAACTGAAACCGAGAGTCGAAAGAATTTGTAGACTGCTTGAACAAGAAACCGTCCACGCTCTCGATTTTTCCGTAAGAAACTTTCCAAACTGATTTTTTAATTATCATGAGGCGCACTGCAGAGACTCAGCAACAAAATTAAAACAGGATGTCGCAAGAGATTGAAGACTGATGGACCTCCGAGTCGGCCACGCTAACTTTACTCTTGAGATTTTGGTGTTAAATCTTGAATTGATATTTTTTGCTCCTCATAATACGCACCAACTGAAGAAGTCAGCAAAACTATAGAAACCGGAGGTGGGAAGAGCTCAGAGATCGATTTTGGAGACTGGGGAACCTACAAACCGGCCTCGCTAACTTAACTCTCGATTTTTTGGTGTTGAAATTTGAATTAATATTTGTTGCTCCTCATAAAACGCATCGACTGAGTACATAGAGTCAGCAACAATATGAAAAACGAAAGTCGTAAGAGCTCAAAGATCGGTATACCTACAAAAGAAAAATCAGAAACAAAAACCAAACCGAAATTCGAAAGAGATTGGAGACTAATTAACCTACAAATCAGCCACGCGAACTTATCTCTCGATTTTTTGAAGTTGAAATTTGAATTAATATTTGGTGATCCTCATAAAACGCTTCGACTGAGTACATAGAGTCAGCAACAATATGAAAACCGAAAGTCGGAAGAACTCAGAGATCGCTATACCTACAAACAGGTCACGCTATCTAAACTTTTATCTTTTAGTATAAAAATTAAAAAACATATATTGGTTGCTCCTCATAAAACTCACTGACCGTGTGCAGAGAGTCAGCAACAAAATAAAAACCGTAAGCCGAAACAGTTTGGAGACTGGTAGAACAACAAACCGGCCTCACTAGCTCAACTCTTGATTTTCTCGTAAAAAAACTTTCCATACTAATTTTTATTTCCTTAATAAACGCAATGACCGATTGCGGAGAGCCAGCAACAAAATTAAAACTAGAAGAAGGGCTTTGAAGATCAATGAATCCAAAATCTGAAACTGATACCACTTATATAGGGAGTTTTCATAGAGGTATAGAACTTTGAAACTTTGAACTTCGAAAGATACTTTTCGGGCATTATAATTCAAATTTGACTTCTGGCATTCGTCCTCCACGGCTGGCTCGTACGTAGTTTTATCTGAAGGTCCAATTTTCGATGACGTTTTCCAACATTTGTGGCCGTGTATGGTCAATAACGCGACCAATTTTGTCCTCCAAGTAATCAATCGATATAGGCTTATCGGCGTAGACTAGAAATTTCACATATCCATTCAGAAAATAGTCCTACGGCGTTAAATCACACTTTCTTGGTGGACAATTCACGGATCCGAAACGTGAAACTATGCGGTTACCAAACGTTTCCTTCAATGAATCCATTATGGCATGAGCTGTGTGACATGTTGCACCGTTTTATCGAAATGACAGTTCCTGCACATCACTGTTGTTAAATTAATAAACGCTAAAGTCAGTAATCGTGGCTTTATAGCGGTCACCATTGACTGTAACAATCTGACCAGCATTGTTTTTGTATAAGAGGACCAATGATTCCACAGCCCATGAAACACACTATACAGTCAGTTTGTAACGGTGTCTCAACATACACTTGAGGACTATCATAACTTCAAATATGACAGTTTTGTTTATTGACGTATCCATCCAAACGAAAGCGAACTTCAACGCTAAACAAACTTCGTTTATGGAAATCTGGATCCAGGGCAATCTTGTTTTGAGCCTATTTTCCAAGTCTACCCCTTGCTTGGTGATCGTGTGGCATCAATTCTTGCACGAGTTGGATTTTGTAAGCATGCAAATAAAAGTCTCTTCTCAAAATCTTCCATAAAGTAGATGAAGATAATCCAATTTATGTGCACGATTACGGATAGACTTATTTGGGTCTTCCTCTACACTATGCTCTACAGCAGCATTGACTTCTTCTGTACGCACTATACGACTTCTCTGTGGATGCGTATTATCATTTAGAGTAAACGTGGAGCAAAAAAGTTCCATAGTTAATCTAATCAATTGCTCTGATGGACGATTATGTTGACCGTAAAATGAACGAAAATCATGATTTTCAATGCCAAACCAAACTAGACATAATTCACTTCACAGTTGACAAAATGATCGCCAGTTGAAAAAGTGTTGCCAACATGAATTTCTGTACTGCTATGAAAACACCCTTTATATGTTAATTTTGACCACATACTAGTTTTATTTTATATTTCAAATGATGTAATTTTGCACCAATATGAATTGGTACTGCAACTGACATACCTCAACAAGTTCATAACCTGTTACCTCAATGTGACAAATTGAAAACAAACGTCAGAATTCTCAGATGTAAAAACCGCCCATCATTAAAACAGTCTGAAACATTAGAGAAACAAGCAGTCGGGAAATAGCAACCAATTTTCTTTCTACATGAAATATTTTAACGGTGTCACACCGCATAGCATTTGTATAAAGACCGACACTAGTTTTTCGTCCCTCCCATTTCAGTTAAATTACCCAACAAGGACATTAAATATAGTCTCGAGGGTTTTTGTCGTTTGAAATAAATGAACACCATGAATTAATCTCTTGCCCCTGAAATGTCCGGAGAACTTGGGAATTAATGAAGGATGGATAACCGAGAAATGTATTCAAGAAACTTCATGCCATTATCATCTTGATTTTCAAATGAATTTGCCTAATGGATGGGCCAAATGTTGGAAATTTATTCGGAACTTGTTGTATATTATGCAGGGTGTTTATTGAACATGCGGCAAAAATTCAGAAAACTATTCCATGAACTATTCTGAGGATATTTTGTCCTTTGATTATTTTCGATAGGACGTTTTGTTTCGAAGATATGGGGCCAAAAAAAAATTCCGGCAATTAAAATTTATTATCAAAAATTAAATATCAATTTTCTTACTCTACAAAAACTGTTGAAAATGGCGACTCCTGAATTCTTTTAAAAACACCAGGATAGTTTCTGATTGCGTGACACCCAGCAATTATCTGATTTCACAAATTTTTCTCATCTTCCACTGGAGTAATGAAAACGTATGACTTAAGGTGGCGCCATAAATAATCCAGGGAGTTCAGGTCTGGTGATCGAGCAGGCCATAAGTGAGGTCCACCTTGACCAATCCAGCGAAATCCACATATTACTGTCAAAAACTCCCAAGCCAATATGTTACAATGCACTGGTGTACCATCATGCGTAAACTACATTGCATTTCTTGTAACTGATGTAGCGTTTGTTCCAAAAAGTTGCAGTATACCTCGCCAATGACTCTTTCTGTCAGAAATACTGGTTCTGATTCAATTAGGAAGTTACCTACAATTCCCATTTCAACGTTCAACGAGCACTGATGTTGAAAGCGATCTTCAAGCACATCATTTAGATTGTCTTCAGCCCAAACATGGTTATTGTGAAAATTCCCCATGGCATTTGTTGAGAAACTTGCTTCACCGGTAAAAAGTATAAGCGTCAGTAGTTGAGGGATTTGAACCAATGTGCGCAAAAGCCATTGGCAGAATGCAATACGTGCAAGAAAATCTGCAGGAAGAAGTGCTGAACTCGTTGTATGTGATACGGGTACAACAAATTGTCTCTAAGAATGTTCCAAATCGTCCCGTTACTTACATTAGAAGTATTTGCCATTTTTCGAGGGGAGGTACCTGAATCTTTTTCTATCATGGCCAGCATATTATCTTCTTCTAAACCGTTCTTACTGTCATTGGCCTTCCTGTTTCTCCATTTCGCTTCAATCCTCCTGTTTCACGAAGTCGTTGATATATACTTTACAAGGTTTTCCTATTAGGCACATTACGGTTAGAAAATCTTTCACTGAACAACCGCCTGGCTCCCAATGAATTGCGATCAACTAGTCCTTTTTTTATCAGCTTTACTTATTGTCTCTTCAACTATTACAGTTATTAAAGACATTCGTATTGATAGTGAATATATTGATACTGTGTAACGGTTATAAATTTTGTTTAAGAGATTGGTTTGTTTAAAAAAGTTATCACATTTTCGGCTGCGTTGCATTTTCCTAAGATCTGAGTGATATTCTCTGGGATGTTATTGTCCTCTCTTTGCAGGTAACATAATGGGCGTTCTTGAGAGTTTGGAAATTTTTCATTTTTTGCAAATTCCAAAGCTTTCCATACAACGTGGAGCTCTGCATTTAAAACACTGCATGTCGAGGAGAGTTTGTAGTTGACGTTATACCGGTTTGGAATGCTGCAGTTTTTCCGTTAGGAGTTTTCTATCCATCGGTATATATATACGTGAGTATGATGGCATTGTGTCGAGGATCTGGTATATATGTTTCTTAATTATTGTAGGATTAGTATCGTACTTGTTGTATTGCTGCAAGGATGTATTTATTTTCGAGATATTGATTGTCCATGATGAGGACGACAGAATATGATAGGGACAGCATTCTAGTGTACTGATGGTATATTCAGCCTGATATATGTTTATCCTTTCTTAAAAGGATGGATCAAGGTTTCTTATTCCCCTATATGTGGATGTGAAGCGATCTAAGAAGCAGTAGCTGTGGACAAAATTATTTTTATTTGAAGATATCGCTGTTCTGGTATGTAGTGATGATTTTGCAGATGAACACAGTAGGCTTGCACTGGTACAGAAGGCTTCAGTAGCTAGGCGTCTACCTAGCGGATGCCTGCGTTTTGTATACTGGCTAAGACATAAGTCCGTTGAAATATTCAAGTCACGTCTTCCTGAGACAATTTAAAAGAAAAAGTCTATATGAACTCATGTCATATAGACATGCTTCGTTTCGGAGAAACAGAGAAACAGAAATTGAATTTTTCTGTTCGCTTTTTGAAAATAACTCTTCTAAAAAGTAAGTTATTTGCACGAAATGCGGTACCCAAGATTTTTTTACGTGGAAAATCATAATTTCGTATTAATTTTCATGAAACATCTGCGAACGCTGTCATTATTTATTTCAAATTGCCCTAACTTTTTAGACAGTGAACTTTTGATACGTTTCATGAAAAAATGTAACTCCCACATCTTTCCCAAGTAAAAAAGGGACACCTACTCAACATCGCCGGAGGTTATCGTTTTCGAGATATTTACAATTTTCTACATCAATGCATATTACTTTATAGAAAAATTTGATTTCAATAAATTTTTTCACTCTCCGCTTGCAAATTAAGTTAATTAAATGATATGGTTTTAGCGTCCGGCCTGGCTGACGGAAATTCAAGCGAGGCCAGACGCATCTATCAGGAAAGGTATTCCCAACGCGTGACTCCTTCTGCAGCGACATTCGCGAATCTTTTCCGGCGACTTTCCGAATCTGGAAGCTTCGAAACAAATTCTGCAGTAGGACGGCCACGGACTACAAGAACTGTAGAATTAGAGGAGGCAGTTCTCGAAGAAATGAGTGAACATCCAGAGACAAGTACAAGAAAAATTTGTCAAAATTCAAATGTGAGTCACATGACAGTTTACAGAATGTTAAATGAACAGCAATTATATTCAGTGTGTCCAGGCACTCATTTGGCTTCAAAGAAAAGTCGAATAACATCCGCAAACTCAATCGAAAATCCTCTTCACAGATGAAATGGTATCATAAACTTCCATAACAACCACATCTGGGCGGAAGATAATCCACATGTGACAACGCAAACTCATTAACAAGACAGTTTCTCTTTCAATATATGGGTAGACATATTTGGGGATTATTTTATTGAGCCCTATTTTCTCCTCTTACGTGTGAATGGAGATGTACATTTTTTGGAACACGAGCTTCCCCAACTTATGGAAGATGTTTCCACTGGTCTACGATATCACTCTTGGTTTATGCACGATGGAGCTCCTGCTCATTTTGGTATGATTGCAAGAAATTTTTCAGACGTAGCATATCCCCAACAATGGATAGGAAGAGGAGGCACTGAGCGTTGGCCCCCGAGGTCGCCGGACCTCAATCCCGTCGATTTTTTTTGGGGACATCTGAAATCTTAAGTTTATGCTTGTTCCATTGAAAACGAGGAAATGTTAAGGGATCGCATCATTGCTTGCTGCGAAATTATAAGAAACACTCCGGGCATTTTTCAACGGGTGCGGAATTCTTTGAGGAGAGGAGAGCAGAAGCTTGTATTACTGTTTGGGGTCGTCACTTTGAACAGTTGTAATAGTTGTTTCGTTCAATTATTATATGTTTATTTTCCTAATAAGTAACAAAGTACCTCTCCGAATTGTTTTTTTACAAACTCCGCAATGTACACTTTCTAATTGAATAACTAAACCTGGCAAATTTTTTTATTTGGGATTGAATAAGCTTTTCGATAATGAGTCTGTTCGGGTATACTGCGTATAAAGTTTGATGAAAATAACTAAATTGCAAAAAACTTATGACAGAAACCTAACATGTTTTGATGTTTTGAAAAATTTCATCAACCTGTATTTCAAAAACGAATCATTCTCGGTTAAACATTCTATAGAAAAAAGTTGTTTATTTTGACAAGATCCATCACATACCTAATTTTTGCAACTTTGCAACTTAGCAACTTAGCAACTTCACTTAGCGCCCTAGGAGTTAACAAATTAATATGCATCGATATAGAAAACTGTAAACATCTCAAAACGATCACCTCCAGCGTTGTTGAGGAGGTGTACCTTTTTTACTTGTAAAAGGCGTGGATTTTTTCATGAAAAGTACCAAAAGTTTACTGTCAAAAAAGTTAGGGCAATTTGAAATGAATGATGAAAGTGTTCGCAGCGCCCTCCAGATGTTAAATGAAAATTAATATGAAATTATGCTTTTTCACGTCAAAAAAAACCCTGGGTACCAAATTTCCTGCATACAACTTAATTTTTGCAAGAGTTATTTTTAAAACTGTCTCAGAAATGCGTCACTTTAATATTTTAACGTACTTATGTTACACCCTGTATATGTAGTTTACATGAATAATCTGCATCCCAGTCTGTATTGGCAAGATGAGTTCTCACCAGATTTAGTCCATTCTGGCATTGTGCTTTCAGGTTTTGAATGTGATGTTTCCAGGTTTATTTTTTATCGAAGGTCATCTCTAGAAATCTCATAGTTTCACAATATTTTGGAGGCCAGTTATGAAGTCGTAGTAGTGGTTCTGTGTAGCGGCGTTTTTTTGTGAAAAACATGCATCTTGTTTTCTTGAGTGATAATCGCAATCCAGTTTTCTCTAGCCAATTCTGAAGTCATTTTAGGGATTTCTGTAAATTTCTCTGAAGGGTATTGGAGTCCATAAATGAAATGCATGTCAGCCATATCGGCGTTACTATAGCCATTCATGATAGAAGACTCCACTAACAAGACTTCGAATATAAAACACAGAAAATGCACGTCACTTATGAGACATACTATTCAAATTTAATGTCTGCAGCCGTTTGTAGTAATTGGAATGTAGTTGATAGGTACCAACCGAATTAGTAGATTTTTTATTACTTGGTGGGTTCAGTGTACTACGCTTCACTTTCATTTCGGCTACGTTAATGATTTTAAAATAACCAAAATTGTTATTGTCGAAATTCTGTTTCGCCCCTTATCTTCGGAACAAAGCGCCCTATCAAAAATCATCAAGGGACAAAATATCCTTAGAATAGTCCAAAGAACAGTCTATTGATGTTTTGCCGCATATTCAACACTCTGTATACTCTACACATATTTCGGATATGGCCATCATTGTTCCGTCGAACTCAGACAATACAGAGTACACATACAAAGTTATGTACTGACAAGAGTTCCGAGCTTCCTAATGAAGTTTTGTCCACATGATTTTCAACAAAAAAAATCAATAAACAGCAATGACCAGACCAGGAATTTCACCTCAAGAAAACTGCTGAAAATTCATTGTTGATTTTTTCAAGAACGATAACAGGTATTTTATCCAAACCAAAAACTTCGTTGACATTACGCTACTTTATTATTCGCCCAATTAATCTGACAAGTTGTTCAGCGGAATTCAATTTCGTCATTACCGCTCAATGATTTTCCTTGCAGGTTTTCATTTTTGAGAAATATCTGTTGATAGTCTTTGCCATATGCCTTCACTAACAATATCTGTTCAAGAAAAACAAGTAGGTTTCCTTGTATATGCCAGTTTTTCAGCTATTCCAATACGTTGCAATTCCAAACTGTGTTGAATGCTCGGCGAGAATCTGAAAAAAAAAAATTGTTAATCTTAGCTTCTTTGATACTCTTCCTTGAAATTGAACGGAAATATTCACCCTGTAAAAAATCATTTCTACTGCACTCTCCTGAGCGCATAATTAACATTTATCAACTCGAACACACCTGAAAACACCGAATCGTGAAATGAAAAGGAAGCACTCGCCTGAAACTCGTCGAGATATCTGACTGAAATGTCCCGCTTCAACGCTGGCTAACGCTGTGGTATATACAAAATCTACATTTCCGTAAACGAATTTGTTTGTGGAGTGAAATTGCCAATTTGCTTTTGAATGCTCGGATATAACGCTACAAAAGTCGACTAGGCGTGAGTAAGGACACTTAAGCAGGTGCTGATAGTTCTATTTCGAGTTTTAAAGAGTTTTCTTTGAGGACTGGGAGACCGCATGAACCGACGCAGATGTTTTCTAGAGAGAAAGTTTCAAATCTCAGACTTTTTCCCATAGAATTATTGTGCAATCAGGTTCAGCCTGTTTGACGAAGGGTTATTGATGGATCTTACAAAAGTTTATCGCAAAAATGTGATCATGAACATTCGATTCAGGAATATAGAAAAGTTAACAAGAGAAAACTGAAATCACTAAATTCATTTTCCTATTTACTGATTCAATCAGTATTATTGTTCTCAGTGTACAAAAATGCGAAAAGTTGCGGAAGTACAAATTCAAAAAGCATCTTTTTCAAAAATTACTATCTTCTCAGAGATATTTCCGTTTCATACAAAATTACTCGTATTGCTTTTGATGGACCTCACCGATACTCGATGTGAATCCATTATAACGTATCCGAACAGCCATGAGATTTCCAATTGCTAGTTCACAAAACCGCAATACGGATTTTACTATAAACTAGCTTCTTCAGGCGTATTCAGTAATAACTAATTCAATTCATTCATCTTGATTCTTATGTACTTGAATTATAGTGAGTGATTTGAATCATAATTATATTAGATAGATAGCACTTCATTTCCAAGAGATGCACACTCACTTATAGAAAATGTCTAAGGAACTATGCTGAAAAAATAAATATAGTTTGAAAAAACTAAGAAACACGCTCTTATAGCATATAAAACTAAAAAATAGATAAAGTTTTGAAAAACTAAAAAAAAATGCTTTTGAAGAAAATCGAACGGAAAAGTTGAAAATATTTTTTTTAAATAAGCTTTTGAAACAATAATGAACAAGAAGTACTAGAATCATTGTGAAAAAAGTGACGAGCGCTTGATACATAAAAAATATGACACAAAGCGCCCACACTATTGTTTTGAGTTTATTTAAAAAAATTATTTTTAAGCTTTCAGTTCGATGTTCTTTAAAAACATGTTTTTTAGTTTTTGAAACTCTATTTATTTTTTACTTTTTAGTTTCATGTGCTATAAAAGCGTGTTATCTAGTATTTTTAAACTATATTTATTTTTTCCTTTTTAGTCCGATTCATTGTCAAACATATTTTTTGTAAGTTCTTGTCACTAGTATTATAAATTTTCAACAGACGGCGCACGAATGCAAAATTCCTCTTCAACAGCATAATAAAGTGAGGTTAACCCTTTGTGGCCCAAATAATTTTTTTTAAGATTATGTCAACTTTTTGTGAATGATTGTGATAATAATCGATGTTTGAACTGGAAAATTCACAATTAAAATTTTTTTCACCTTCAGTTTTTTTGTGAACAGGAGGTTCCACGACGCAACCACCAGAGCTACAATAAAATTGATGACTGAAAATAATTTAATCTCAAAAAATGAAGCTCAACATTGTTAATGAAATAATTACAATAACTTCATTTCTTATGAAACAGCAAAACAGTTTCTCATATCTTGAAGGCAAAGTCCAACATTACATGAAAAACAGTACCATCTTGTTTTGTGAGGTTATTTCCTTGTGCTGCAGTGTGAACATATGTAGTGGCATATGTGCTGCTTTGTCAGTACGGATTTCCAATGGAACATGAATTTTAAATATATTCACTGCACCCTCAACACTTCTTCGATCTTTTTGAGGTTTTTTAGGATCGGCAGCGATAAGAACCGTAGCTACTGATAGTCTGAACTCTTTTAAACTTAGGTTTTTTCCTTCTGCACTGACTCTTTCTTTGAAAAAGAGAAATGCGTTTACAACAGTCAGATCGACAAAATGCCAAAAAATCCGGTGCCAGCATTTTTTAGATTTCCTATTGATCTCATAACATGACTTGTACATATCGCTTAGGTCTACGAAACCCATATTCTTATTATAATATTTCACCATTTTCAGGCATTGGATCTCTAGGCCAGAGCCGTCTTTTTGCTTTCTTGATACCTCTTCAATATCCTGAGGGTTGTGAAAGTTACTGATGAAATGAACCGGTTTATTATGGAAACATCATATCATAACCTGCACATTCGCTTCGTAGTCATTTCACCGTCCTCTTTTGAGATGGACCATTGTATATTTGTCTATCGATAGCATGCATGTACTCTTCCATCACCCTCAAGGACTGATAGAGATCCTTCCCTTCAGAAGCATAAAACTCAAGATCATCAAATGGGTGACCTTGTACCTCCGGTTTTCGGGAGTGCCACAGTTATACCCTCGAGTATTTCAGAGCGCAACGGATAATGGCGATAGTGAGATGCGGAAGAGAAGAAGACTGGGGGAATCACCCTGAAATACAGCGTTTCTGAAAGTGACCCACTCTGTTTGGACTCTTGCTTGACCTGATGTGAAGCGAGTTCACCGAAGTGGTATCTCAATGCATCTCCCTATTTTGTCAAGTACCACAAGGCATTTGAGCAAATGCAAGATGAGCTCATGCGATATTGTATCAAATGCCTTACGGTAATCGATCCAGGCCAAAGTGAGGTTGCTCTTATATTGTATAGAGTCCTGCGTTACACATCTATCGATGAGCAGGTTTTTATACACATCCAGCGACTCCTCTTTTCGACCCTGTCTGCTCATATATCCGTTCGATCACTCGGTCAACTGCGGTGAGTATTCGTGTGTATAAGATGCTTGCGAACAACTTAAAATACGAATTCAAGCATGTTATCGGTCTTTAATTCTTAGGAATCGACAAATCTTTACTTTTGGGGATGAGAACGGTCCGCCCCTCGATAAACCAATCCGGAATCGGCTGCTCTTCGCCCAGCTATTAGTTGAAAACTCTAGCCAGGTGGCGGTGGGTGCTTGTTACTTTTTTCCACCAATAAGTGTTCAGCCCATCTGGACCTGGAGCAGCATATTTCTTGAAACCCACAAGGGATCTTCGAACGTCAGTCGGGGATATCGAGTGGTGCAGCTTCGAACTACGCTAGAGCTGGAGTGTATAAGTTGAGTGACTGCGGGTGTTCATAGATATTCTTCCAGAAGGATTCTACCTGATCAGCGATCGGAGGATTATCCGCAACACGTGGAGGCTCTTGGAATAAGCTAGAAGGTTTTCTGCGATACTTCTCGCCCGCCTCACTAGCAGCCTTCTTAGCAGCCACTAGCATTTGTATTCTATCAAGGCAGTGCTGTTTCGTGGTCAGCAGTACACCTTGACTTAAAGTGTTGGCCTTTCTTTCATTTCTTCTGAATCCTTCTGAATCGGAAAGCGATTGGACGACACTTTATTATTAATATTTTTATTATTATTATAGTTGTAATTTGTATCACTGTAGTAAATTTTCGAATTTGATAAAGCGTATCTCTCATTCATCTATCAAAAATGAATTAATGGAAACATAGACGTGAAATAAGTGACAGCGACAGATGGAAACCATGAGGTGAACACGATGCCTAATTAATGCCCCAGTCTTTATGCCTACCGATATTGGACGTTCACAATCAGTTTTGTTTGAATACCAAACACTACCTAACTAACTTCAAGTTCGTAGTTGGTCAAGTACAATAATTCTAAGTTCTCCAACCCTCCAACAGAGTACTGAAGTTTTTGTCCATATTAACTCCGAACCAATAATATTCCCTTATGTCGGACTTCAGGGACTGCAATTTGCTGGTTGAATATACATGAATTCAACAAAAATCGTAGCAACAGAAGTGAATAGTTGATGAAGGTTTTGTTGAAGTACTATTCAATACAAAAAATTCATCATGACATTGTTTCATTCCGAAAACATATTTGACAATTATTATATTTTCTACAGATATTCCATAATTTCAATTCGAAGAGTCGAATGTATCATCGAAAAATTCAAATTATCAATTTCATTTCCATTTCGGGGAAATGACCTGATGTCGATGACAAATTAAACATATGATATTGCGTTGTTCAATATTTGAACACGATGAAATCAGTTCTGAAAATCATATCCTGAATTGGGTGATAGAACGAGGATTTTTTGATTTTCGATAAAAATTTATTTCATATTATATTTGAAACTGATATTGAATTCTGTGATATTTACAATGGTTTAGAGTTCCAACAATATTCAGCTAAAAACTGTTAGTGGTCTTTTTGAAACATTTAAATTTTTTCCACAGAGGAGTTTTTGGATTTCAACAACTACCAGAACATATTCTAAAGATCAATCAATAGAAATATAAGACGTGTGTAGATATAAATATACTGTAAGTATTCATGAAGATGATAATTCAATATTCTACAAGAGACTGGCATAAATATAAAAATATATGAATTATATAGAATCAACTTATTTCTTTTGAATGATGAAAACTTGCGTCCAAACATCTGGTTGTCTTAAGTGGCCAAATCGTTCAATTTTTTGTGAGTAGTAGATTTTGTGATTCAGAAAGTAAACATGTTGAATACAAAATTACTGGGAAATAAAGTTTTTGGCTTTCAACTACTCCATCTTGATACAAAAAAAATAAGTGAATCTTTCAAAGAAAGGAAGGAAGTAATCAATTTGAAAATAAGTTATTCCATACATGGATGTGTAGATCATGCAGAGAAGTAACATTCAGATACAAACTGAAAGAAAGTCCTCCTGAAACAGCTACTTTCATATAAACATTGAATTACACGAAAGAAAAAATTATTCAGAAGATACTTTTTCTCTACTCAGTTTGTATTTCAAACATTCGTTTTGGAATAAAAATCAGATAGCATTCACATGAGTTTTACTTTAAATGAATGGTAACAAATTGCACTTACATGGAACACTGTCATTCTCACTGGTATACGTATATATGTTTCGTCTCGAGACACTTGCCCCAAGGCTCGTTAGAAATTGATCATTCCTAAAAATATAACCCCTTCAATTCACAAAATTTCTATTCTGGAATGAGCACTGGTTTTCTAAAAGTTATCTACAATTGAAAAACAATCTTGTTAGAAAAATTACCTTTCCAAAACAACTGCTGAGGAATCAATTTAGGTTAACCACAAATATACCTGAATACCATGAATATGACACTGAGCCTATCAGCTTTCTCTACGGAACCTTCGAAATACCGGGCGCCCTCTCGTCGTAGAATCGCCTTGTCACGGTAATGCGGGGCTCTGCCGTGATTGACCTTTTTTCCCTAGCTACTCGTGTGACTTTTATGGACAGAGTAAACTTAGAATTTTTTTCTGATACTGAGTCTATAGATGAGAGGGATGTCGAGCTTACGACTCCAATTGACCTCCCTGTAAATTTAGAACAGGAGCGAGTCTACAGAGTAGATGGATGTCGAGTTTACGACTCCCACTGCCTCCCTGTAAATTTAATCCAGGAGCGAGTCTACAGAGGAGATGGATGTCGAGTTCACGACTCCAACGGATCTCACTGTGAATTTAGTTCAGGAGCGAGTCTACAGAGAAGATGGACGTCGAGTTCACGACTCCAATGGACCTCACTGTGAATTTAGTTCAGCAGCGAGTCTATAGAAGAGATGGATGTCGAGTTTATGACTCCAACTAACCTCCCTGTAAATTTTGTTCAGGAGCGAGAGCTGCGTCGTACGCAGAATCTGTCTCAGGTGGAGGAACTAACCCCCCTTGAGCATGTTAGCAAACGTTAGCGCTCAAGTGAGGTTTCATCAAAACCAGAAGCGAAAAAGCCCCGCACGGCTGAATCTAAGGAATCGCCAGGTGTAACTGACGTGTAAAAACCCTCATATGGGAAGGTTGTCGTGAGTATCAAGGTAGTAATCTTGCAACTTGACTATCCTTATACCTTATTAACAGAGCATATACATTGTGCCTGTTCTGCTGGGGACCGAATCAGGTCTTCAGAGTTCGGCAGAGCCGTACTCTTACCATTTGACCAGAAATACCACTCACCATACAAACTCATCGACTTCGTTAATAAGCTGCGTTTATTTGGCCTGTATATTGAACATCTTCGAAATGTCACTCCAAACAGTGAATAAAAGAAGTGAATATAGATACGGACGAATATATAGCAAGGCGAACTACGAATCATTTAGAAACCTATGTAATATAACACCATGGGCAAAAGGTTCAATCTTTGATGATTCAGTTAACATGTTTCAAAACTACCTGAGCGATATATTCGAAAAATATTCTACAATAAGAAAGATCAAAATAAAAAATTAAGAAAAAAAACTCTGGATAAGGTATAAAAAAATCGGCAATAAACTTGAGATCACTATATACTATTGAAGAATTCATAACTGATAAAATTTTCATATCATATTCCGAAACATACAGAACAATTTAGAGAAAACTAATAAAGCTTGCCAAACAACGATATTTTGAAGACAAACTATAAATGGCTGAAAATAAAGCAAAAGATAACTGGGCCATAATAAATAAATTATGTGAAAAAGGTAATATATCACCTACTAATACGGATATAGATCCTAAAATGTTAAACAACTTCTACTGTACGATAGCACAAAAGTACCTTTAGTTTTTAAGGAGGTATCTCGTACCTACTTTACGTAATTTATTTCCCAGCATACGTAATCCTGGAGGTTTTGATGAAGCATTATGGTTTCAACAGGATGGAGTACCTCCACATTATGCTGTAGATGTTAGACGGTACGTAGATGAAATTTTTCCAAACAGGTGGATTGGTAGACGTGGACC
>WOGP01001542.1:0-18775 GCA_015342065.1 Leptinotarsa undecemlineata | reverse complement strand
CCTTCCTTTCTTTGGAAGATTCCCTTATCCTTTTTTTGTATTAAGATGGAGTAGTAGAAAGCCAAAAACTTTCTTTCCCAAAAAAAAAAGAGTTTTATTGTATTTGAAAAAAATAGCGAGACATGCAAAAAATTCCGATGACAGAACTCAAGGAAAAAAACATCAAGTAGATTTCTCAAATTCCAGGATGCTGTGTATGCAAAAACCGTCATTCAATTTCAATACCTAGATTTGAATTCACATCTTTCCATTTGAGTGTAATTTTTACGGGTTTTCTTGAAGGATTTGAGAATGAAGACTGAAGTAGTTTCCTAAATTTCATCCAAAGGACGTGAATTTTCATTTGAAATTCATAATTTTTTTAAAGTACGTAGGCAAAATTTATAATACAAATTACTGATGAAAAAGGATTAATGTCAATTCAACCAAACAATGTTAAATAGATATTTAAATAATAGATACTATGATTTCAAATATTGTAATTTTATTAATAAAGGTTATTAATAAGTTATTCAGAAATTGACTATTATCTTCATGTCCCCAAGCAAGTACAATTTTTCGTAGTCAGTAACTATGCAATAATGAACTAGTGTGGTATAAAAATTGTAACTTAATTTAAGTGAATATTGATTTTATTTTCAATGAATTTGAAAAAATTTCTTACTCTCTTGAAATGTTCTAAAGTGTCTGGGCTATTCTCACACATTTCGGTAATCAGAGTTACACCAGTTATTAGGACACCTAAAAAAAAAGTTAATCAAATTATAGAACGATAACCAGATGATATCAAAATTAGTTGTATTTGACTAATGGTACTAAACAGTAGTGTGATAGGCATGAATGTAGAATTGTATTGATTGATCAATCATCAATCAAGAGTACAATCTAAGAAACTTTCATAAGATGAAGAATTTGTTGATCTTGTATAATGTATTTGAATTTCATTGGTGCAAATAATGAAATTTTTTAAGTACATGAGGAGTTTCCAGTTACTATTGAAAATAGAATCACAGAGAAATAGAACAGTCTGTATTTATTGCTGTTTATCGGTATTTAATCCTCCTGAAAAATAAACGTAGCTAAATCAATAGAAACTCTACTAGTGTATTTATTTTGCAGATTGTGGAAGGTTAAATACCCAAAACAACAAAAAATATTTGCTCTTTCACAAAATAGGTCTTTCAAAGAATATTGATCAGTCTGTCTTTTGCAGATATCTAGCTAATTAAAGCGCTGACATTTTAGTGGTATTCTCATGCATCTGTACTGTAATTTGTCAAGTATAAGTAAACAATTTGCATCAAAATGGAGTCTAATTCATATTCCAACAAATTTATACTTTTAATATATTGTGATGTAACATTAAAGAGTAGTTTTAACATGAATGGAATGTCAGTTTTTTTCGTATTACGGGTCGAAATTAAATTCTAGATAATAGAACAAAATTTCAGCACACCTCTCACATGACAATAACTTTGTAGTATATTGTAGAATTTCCACAGATAATTTAGTTCTATAGAAAAACATGATAAAAAAAGACATCTGAATTGTAGTTTGTTTGTAGCTCAATAAGCATTAAAGCAGAATTCATTTTTAATATCCACATAGTACACAAAATTTAAGGAAATTATTCATAACTACCATCAAAAATAGAAAGAAATATGTTTTTGTTTCATGCATTGTCAAAATAAATTATTTTTTATCAGTATTTATTCACCCAAAATAAGGTGAAACTGATCAAAATTCATGAACTCATTGCTAAAGCCTGACCTCGTTTTAAAATATATTACATTTTGAATGATTATTCTGTTGTCCTTTAAAAGCATAGACACTAATGTAAGGAATAGTTGCTAACCATGAAATCATAAATAATAAGTAGCCTCACCATGATTTTTTTCTGAAAGAAGACTTCTAGTAGCTGGCAAAAATATTTCCATTAATTCAGGAACCCTTTTTATTATACGAAATGCACAAAGAGCAGCTTTCTTTCGAATATATGCATTTGGAGATTTCATCAATCTTTCTACCTCTCCAGCTAAATCTCTTGCCATCTCAGGAGAAGCAATAGCTCCTAATGTACAGAGTGCCAATCCAACAACAAACTGTGTTGTAGAATTCAAATCGCTGAAAAATATTAATAATAGTAAATCATTAAATAATATTAATAATAGTAAATCAATTTGAGTTCACTGAAATTGAGTTATAAGAAAATCAGAAAATCAAACATTCATAATTTGAAATAAATTTTTCAAAACGGTTCGTTTATAGTCAGATATTAGAGAAGTGAAAATATCAAGTTTAAAGAAATAAAATAGTAACTTGACAAACATACTTTTTCAGACAATTTGTTATCAACAAATGTACATCCTGGCGTTCATCCAACAACAGCATAGCTCCTAGGTATCCTATTCGTTTGTCTGTGAACCTTGAACTTGCAATCAACTTCAGACATTCCAGTTGACCAAAGTGTGCTGGGTATCCTAACATGTGAATATACAAGAGTTTTGCAATATTTCGACACCTAAAAAATAAAAGATTTAGTAAAGAATGTTAATAGATATACCAAATTGACAATTTGAACCTGTAAGATAAAACCAGCAGGTACAATTTTGAATGAAAATAGACTGAAAATTTCACAGAGATTTTAAATTTTTCTAGAATAAAAATGATAACTAATAAATAACAAATTATCTGATAAAAAAATATCTGATCTTTGAAGATCAGATATTTTTGAAAATAAGTTCGTACATTCCAGAGGCTGGTTAGAATTCAGTGTAGAAGATGGAATCACACCAACCACTTCCAAGGATATAGTGAAAAGTGTATTTGAATGTTTGAAGAACCGTGACTTTCGTAAGAAAGGTGCTATAACTGAGAAGTTGATTTTAAGAAAGATGCTGAAAACAGCTGTATGGAAAGTCTCATTTAATGTAGGGAAAAGTGAAGTGGCATTGAAAGTGGTAAAGTTATCAATGAGGCTAGTGCATATATAATATGAAGAAATACATACAGAAAATCTGAAATGCGTTCCAGCATAAAAATGTTCATATGAATGCTCAGTGAGGAATGAATTCAATATTGAATACAGTCGAACCTCTCTCTACAAATGCTTTAAATTTATTGGTTTCAAATACAAATTTTTGCCAAACGGCAAACTCTTAGTGAATACAGATTATGTGTTTCAAATATTTACTGCTGGACCATCATCAAATCATAAACTGAATCCAAATATACCACCAATAGTGTCTAATTATGGATAATGCATCTTACCATAATCTATAATTGTCAAGAGTTCCTGACACAAAACAAAGATTTAGAATTTTCCGTTGGTGAATGATATATTTTGCAAAAAAAAAGCTATTCATGTTTGTGATAATTTCACTGCAGAACAGGAACACATTCCTAACACATCCTCCATAGTGTTATATTTTTAATGCAATTGAATTCCTTTTTCATTAACTTAAATCACGAGTAAGCAAGTAATAATTAAACTGAAAGACAGTGATTCAGATTCTGCATTGATATCAATTGTAGCGAGTTAATTCATAAAAACAAAAAAGAAATGTTTCACATTTTCATTTTTTATATTGTGTTCACTTTCTCACTAATATACAATAATGCCACTGGAATTTTGTAAGCTTTTTTTTACTACTATAACAACACAAATTGTCAGTGTAATATATGTTCTTATATTTTTATGACACACTGTACAAGGCAGCGTACTTGTACGGATTGGAGGTCATTGAAAGCCAAGCTTCCACATTGTCCCGTTGAATGAGACTGTATTGTCTCTCACTGCATGGCATCTAGTTGAGCTCTAGTTTCCACTCAATTTGATATGTTTAGATTTTTCAAAAGCAAACAGAGAAATTTTCTCACCTCCATACTGAATCTTCTTCTCGAAAAGTGGATCTAATATATGCACATTCTTTGTTGACCACACTGCGTTCCTCAGCTGCTGTTCTTGCTGCCCTAATTTGTCTTATGAGATCTCGAAGTCGCATTGGAGTAGGCATTCGTACTTGAATAGAAAATGAATAAGTAAGTGTTTTACACTAGAACTACTGATAACAGTCGACTGGATTGACAAGGCAACATACCTCTTTCGATAGCCTCATTAACGACTTGCTTGATAGTAGCCATGTTAAAAGCAGGGTTAAATCTAAAAACCAACTCATATCAAAAAAACAATCATGCAATTAATAATTTTTGAAGTTTACCCATGCTCTGAAGCATTCATATTACTTGTTTAACTTGTACAACACAGCAAAATTCAGGTTATCAATCTGTTAAAGCAACACACACATTTAATAAAAATCCATTTATGTAAATAGACTCTGAATGATGTAACGCACTTTTTGTTTGATCAGTACTTTTCAATTTCAATTATGTTCAGTTTTTCAGAAACATGAACAAATATTATAAAATCACTCAACAAATTCACCTGTTTTTGAACACCTTAGGAATTTGACAGATGACAAAAAATAATGAGAAGTCACGAGAACAAAGTATGTGGCACTCAAATTTATTCAAAAAATAACTCACAACAAAAAAAGAACTATCTCTTCGGAAATAAATCAAAGTACTTTATTTTTCAGAACATCCTTATCCCATCCCAATTAAATTTTTGACATTCTGCAATATGGCCGGCTTTATGACGTCATATAATCATTCGACGTGGGATCCGATTTTCAATCACTTGTGACGTAAAAAAGTTTGATATTTAAATTCAATAATTTGAGTTGAACAAAGCCAAATGAACTGAATAAAACTGATATATGGGCTCAACTTCTGTATCAGGATAACTCAGTAATAGAGTATTCAATAACAAAAGAAAGTGCATGGGTAAATTTTAAATTTTCTAATAACCTGTGAAGGTTTTAAAAATGAGCATTATTTTTTCTTACCTTCTGTTACATTCCGGAGGCAGAACGCTCCAATCGGATTCATAATATGGATACATTGCACTAGGTAATTTGGAAAATCCAAGATTTCTCTCATGCACTGGGTTTAAGAAAGCATCTATATTTTATATATCATTATAGGTGTTTGATAAATAGAGCAAAGATAAGAAAGTTATTCATATTCCTTTATCAGTTTATCGTACACCTGTCGTTTGATATTGTAAAAATACCATTTCCTCGAAGGTTTATAACTAGAAATGTAGGCATAGTGATGCCCATGTGCAAATAAAAACAATATTCATGTCAGAATTATTTTAATAGGATTTATTTATATGTACATGTATACCTCCAAATACGAGTTGCTCAATTAGGTACTTCCTAATATACCTACCTATTTATTTTACGAATTAATTAATTTATATTAGTAACAAACAGTGTGACATAACAATAGTTGATTGATGATTTAGCGGGCATGGTCCATAAGGAACATGATAAGGACCACGAGGACAATAATTAAGGGCCAACCTCAACGTCTCGCCAACAAACCACTGAACTTGATGAAAAGTCGAGTTCAGTACAATAATAAGATAACAATAACTACCTAATACGCGGTGGCTTGAAAAATTGAAATTTTTACCTCAATATTATTGTGAAAAAGCTTCTTATGGCTAGATTTGACTATTTTATGAAAAACAAAATTTTCTCAAGATTACTTATGTCAAGATCAAGTTATATATTTTAAACCTTCTTGTTTTTCTACACAAGTAAATCTGGCGCAAGCTTTTATATCTTATATAAATTGTTAAATATACCTACCTAATGAATTGATGGGTTTGAGTCAATTTGAAAATTATTTTTCCCTTTTTAAATTTTGTAAATGAAATCTTGTATATAAAACTGTCTTTTTAAATACGAATCAATTCTTCATTCTTTAGTAATATGCTTGGTCTGTTCATTTATTCATTGAATGCGATCGATTCTTACCCTTATTGGAGCACCAACCAAACTATCCCTTACTTTTGCCGAATTAATTACTCTAAAATTGGTATGGCAGCCATCTTGTTTTTCGCATAAAAAACATATAGTCTACCATCATTTGGAGTCCGCCATATTGAACTTGAAGTGTCTTCAATTCATTTTCCGTATTCTTATTTTCAGCAAGCCCTTTTGGTTACTATGCGGAGGCATAGAAACCTATAAAGTGTTTGTGAAAAATTCCTTTGATCACTGTCTGATGATAAATCGTTCACAAATCCAACGTTATTGTCTTCGGATCGAAAAGCTATAGAAATTCCATTTTCCAATATGAGAATATTACATGTTGCAACCTTTTTCTATGAGTTGGTACTGTAAATCTTGTAAATAATAACAAACTGATTTTATGTATTCTATAATGTCTACTCATTCAGCGGCAATGTACAACTGTGAATGTGGTATCACTATCCTGCAAAAAAACGAAACGCTCTAAAAACGGATAGATGATCTGGAAAATGGAAACAAACATTATATGAATTATTTTTATTATAAATGATTGTTTTGATTTAGGATATGCTTGAAGCCCAAGACAGTTCTGACTTCAATAGCAATTTTCTCAATTGTAGCAGGTGCGGATACAGAACTCATAAACAGGTTTTGATGCAGAAAATATTATCAAAACTCTCGGCCAATGAAAGCTTGCCTACAGCCTCGTGACGTGTTGAGATCAGTTTTGAGAAATGAAAAGAAGCTCTCGAAAACAAAATTTCCTGGGATCTCAGAGTCGATTTTACACTGAACCAAAAAAAAATATCTAACTGGTCTGTACAATATGAGCATGACCGATGCAGAGAGTGTTGGAAGAGATATTTTTGATAAATATGTCAATAATCTAACTACAATTTTTCAAAATAGAACAACCCAGTTCACTCAAAAAGAGCCCGTGATGACGATGACGTGACCCAACCTAACGTGTTAATAAAATCTCTAAGGAGTACAATTCGCAACCACTTTGAATAGTTACCTGGAATATGCAGTGATTCAAGCACCTTTCCGAATTCCTATTCTCTGTGTTTCCAAGACTTGGCCAACTGCAGATTTAAAGGGCCAAAACACGTTACGATTTTTTGTACTGCTTGCAGTACGATATGCATCGCTACTGCCGCTTTAACGATAAATCATAAGGTGTGTAGGCAAATTGGGTGTTTTGCAGTATCCAGTCGTCGAATCGTTCGCAGTACGGAGCTTCCATAAAATATCGTATCAACGGTAGTGTCTGGTGTGGGGTTTTAGACAAGTTGGAACGTGTGGAGCTTATTGCTGCAGCAGTTTCGATTTTATATCGTTTAAAGCAAATCATTTACGAAAAAGGGTTTTATATATTCCATATGATTATAATGGATATGAAAAATAAGAAGTTCTGGGAAGAGTTTTGCTATATATAAAGGAAACAGTTGCCTGTGGAATGTAAAATGAAAATATTACGCGAATAAAATAAAAAGAAATTCAGGTTACGATATTTTATTCGCAAAATTCAAAGAGTTGTTCCCAAACGAATCTCAAGAAGTAATGAAAAAGAAAATAAACAATATAAGAACTTCCTTCAGACGTGACTTTGGAAAGATTAATACCTACTGGACATGTCTCCGTGGTGAATTTTTCGTCAATTGAGACATCACAACTTTTCTTTCATTTTGTGTTTTTACTTCAGTCCCTCATTCTGTATTGTTGCTATATTTTTGAATTATTTATGGTATATTCGTGCCAAAATTGATGAGTATTATCATAATATATTTATCATTTTTTGTGTCTGTAGCTGTAACTTTAGTAACCTCTGAATCTGTTCTTGTAGGCAACTAACCTATATCTTGAAAGACTCAGTTTCGACATAATTGTTAACAGTAGGGGCTATAGTTTACTAAAATGTATGGATGCTTAATCATTTTGTCTATCAAATAGTAGAAGATCGAATATATAGCTGTTATGAATTTTCTTCTTTTGTTCTGGGGTGGGAATTCACAAATGTGTTTTCATGAAAAACTTTTATGGTCACTTAAAGTATATTTTTTCCTGATATTGTTGAATCATACCCTAAACTTTCGAATGAAGCTCGAATAGATATGCAAGCAACTAAAGCGGGGTACAAAAACTCGCCAAACAAAAGAGCAGATTATGACATATACATTTTGAGTAAACTTAATGTAGAAAACTTTAGAGAATTTTGGAACACACTTAGGCAATTTCGAAACAGTCACGTAATTTGCTAGAAATCTCTGTAGTTGTCTGGAAAGGATTCTATGAATCTATGCTCCCTCTACGGATACTCGATAACACTTCATAATCCGGCACGCGCAATAAAACTTGGATTAAGAAATTTTTGTCGATGAATTGTTGGTCTGTTTGGATACTTGCAAAAATAATAAGACTCCTGGTGAAGATGGAACCTCCTACCAATTTTTCAAACATTTTTCTAATAACTGGTTATTATACCTTTGTTCACTATATAACATAGCTTTGGAGGGTGGAGAGGTATTTACAACGTGGGGAGATAATATTCGCTGCGCGAAAAAATATTTATATGGTTTTTCCAGCCTTCACCACCTCGCGGGGGTTGCAAGTGTTTTTGTTCTCGTAAAACGACTTTTCATACATCTTATATAATTCTTACTGATTTTCATCTCGACAGTCGATGCGCATCAAACAAAAAATAATTATATTGCGAGCATGCACCCTCTCCGCAGCGGTTTCAAGTATTTTCGTTTTCATAAAACGAATGTTCACGCCATTCGTTATACTTACTGATTTTCATTTCAACAGTCCATGCCCATCAAACTAAAAATGATTATTTTATAGTTTTTTCTCAGCTTCCACTCCCTCTGCAGAGGTTGCGAGTGACAGTCAGTTCACTTTCGACAGAATAAAGTAGTTATTTTCAATAATTTTCTCTAAGGTCAGTCCTTTCGAAGAATTGATAGAAATTTTCATTCCAGCGATTTGTTTGAAAATTCATGTTACCTTTTTTGAATCACGGCCAGTATTTTCCTTCGGTACAATTTAATTTTTTTCAACTACAATGTTATCATAACATCCACTTCAATGTTTGTCTGTAGTTCAATGTAAGCTGCTTATAAATCAATAAATGGGTTTACATTGATTTATTTCTGTATTTCTTATTATTTGAACTGTCATCAAACAAAAATGTTACTTTTTGCTGGAAAACTGATGGTTTTTCCAATTTAATATAATAATAAATACCTACGCCACTGTACCTTCGGCATCCTTCGAAAATAGCAGCTGATAAATTTTTTGGCCAAGTTCCAAGTTCACATTAGTCATAATGGAATGTGTAATTGTGTAATTACCATAATGACACAAACACTGGCAAAATAGAAACTGAAGGTTATAGGTTAGGAATTTTATTTTATTTTCATTTTGATAAGATTGTTTTACAATTACCATTACGTAAGTAAAATGGCAATGTATGTGAATGACTTATTCATGAAATGAGAAAAAAATACTGGAATAACTTTAATATGTCTCATTCGGAAATTGTTGTTGTTGGCTCTTGCATGATTGATTTTGTTAGGTAATAAAGATCATAACCATTACTATTCTTCATAAATTTTGTTTTAGTTATGCCCCCAGGCTACCAAACGTAGGTGAAACTATCCATGGAAAAGAGTTTGTTACGAATTTTGGTGGTAAAGGCGCTAATCAATGTGTAGCAGCTGCAAAACTTGGTGGAAAAACTGCATTAGTTGCTAGAGTACGTATATATCTAAATGGGAGTTTCTACAAGAAACAAGTGATTGGTGAATAATTTTCTATTAATCACCCAGTCTATTTTCTTAATGTTAATTTGGGTACAAGGCTTTCTTAATATTCTCATAAGAAACTATACAATTCAATGTGTTTGTACAGAATCACTTGACAATTACATTCATTTCAGGTTGGAGATGATGTCTGGGGCCCAAAATATGTGCATAATTTGAACAAAGAACAAATAAATACACAAAATGTCAAGTCAACAGAGAATACATCAACTGGTGTTGCTCAGATAATAGTTTCTGAAAAGGGAGAAAATCAGATAGTTATTGTTGCAGGCGCCAATGAAAAGTTAAGCGTAGAAGATGTTGAGGAGGCTCAAAATAGTATCACCAATGCCAAAGTTCTTGTAGTACAGCTAGAAACTTCAGAGCAAGTAGCTATAAGAGCTATAAAATTCTGTAAAGGAGTGAGTATGATTCTGAAATTTTAATAAAAAATAATTTATCATGCACTTAATCAGTTATTGCAATTTTTTTTCGTAGTAGGAAACAGTGTAGTCTTTATTCAAAAAGATAATATAAAATCGTCATGGTGTCTACTTTTAAAGTGAAGCTACATAAAAAAAGTATTTAAAACAATGTTGATTCAAAAAAAGAAGCAAAAATAAAAACTGCTTCACTACATGGAGCTGGAATAGTTTAGTTTCACAATCATAGTTTTCCCAAGTGCTCAGACCTTAACGAGGAACATGAGTTACTATTTCACTGCTGAAAACGCGTTTTCACATCAGTTAAAGCGAATTTTAATTTGAAACCTGTAGGTACGTCAATACGGTATATATTATACATAAATATATCGATTGATCAATTATTGTGTGAAAGGTGATTTTATTTTCTGGTCAAAATGTTTTTTATCTCTTTTATGATAATTTTGCAACTGTTTATTGAAATTAACCATCCTTCTCACATCTTTCAGACTCACATCTTGATCTAATCCAAAATATAAAAGATGTACTCCTTACAGAATTGTATTTGTGATACCGCTCCCCCATACATTACATTTTTTTTTTTCACAGACATCCATATTAAACGGAGCGTCGGCTCTTTCTGAATACAATCCACAGCTTCTAAGTTTGCCAACAATATTTTGTGTCAATGAGTCTGAAGCCTCTGTATTCGCTGGAATGCCGGTGAATAGTGCAAAGTGAGTTTATTAGTGGAATTCTTAGTGTACGATAAATACGAGTAATTCTGTAATACTTCAACTTTAAAGAAATTATGAAATTAATTTTGTATCAATATTAGAAAATTATTATATTTTTCATGCAAAATTCAAGGATGAAGAAAGATAATTAGAATATATTTCAGATTAGGGAATCGATAATGTAGAATGCTCTGTATTATTCTTAAGGCTCCTACCTATAAACAAGAGAGGACATGTTCATACAGCTGAACTCTCCTTAAAATTAGAAGTACCTGATCGTTAGATATATTGTCTAAATGGTAAATTAGGCTAAGCTAGACTTTCTGTGCATTTTATAATTAGATTGATTTGACTCATTCTACCCGTTGAGATAAAAAATGTTCTGTAGAATATGAATTGAAATATGTGGCCAAATCAATTTTAGCAGGCTCTTCAACAGTCATACATTTTTGCATCTAAAAACCTTTTTGGTTTCGAATACTCATTCTTTTTAATTTGTAGAGATGCTGAAACTGCAGCACTTGAACTTCTTTCAAGAGGATGTAACAGTGTTCTTATAACATTGGGTGCCCAAGGAGCCATTTACGTTGATAACAAAACTAAGCACTTCCATCATATCTCCTGTCCTGAAGTCAAATGTGTTGATTCAACTGGTGCCGGTGATGCCTTTATTGGTGCTTTGGCATATCACTTAGCATATGAAAAAAATATCGACATCCAACAGGCAATACAGAAGGCTTGTATTATCGCTTCTGATAGTGTAACTCGCTCAGGTACTCAGATCAGCTTTCCTGGACCAAGTATACTTTGTACTGAAAATTTTAATAAGGATATACAATAATTGAAATAAACCTCTTACTTGGAGTGGCGTTAATTTTATCATTCCATACATATTCAAGATGAAAAATGTTTCCTTGAGATCGAGGAATGAACCTTTTTAGATTTCAACTTATCCTATTTGAGTGGTAACTTCCGTGGGATACGACATACAATAGAATACAGTATTACCATCCTTCACAATATATTTTCCCCAGGGTCTCCATCTTATGTATATCTTTCCGCATGTCCCTTTGTCAAGATAAAACTTGAAAAACAATATGACGGACAACTGGTAGGAAATAATAAACTTTATATTTTTTACCGAATGAATAAAATTGACCAATACTTGTTCAAAATCCATATCAAAACTTACTAATAAGATTTATGTTGATTTTCACTATAAAAAGTTCACAAAACCGCTTTGCTATGCTCTAGTTTACTAAGTTTCCATAATACTGAGCAAAAAAATTAAATTCAACTTTCCAACTATAATGCACCATTTTTTTTTGTTCAACACAGTCAATTTCTACCAAACCTGAAAAAACAAAGTGCTAATTAAGACATTCTCCCGTAAATAAAACAGGGTCCAAGTTTCAAAATTGAATTGTATATAAATACATGGAATCTTAGAGCTTGATTCAGTCAGATTAAAGATTCCGGATAATGTTACATGGCAACATTTAACTTGCCTCAGAATCTTTCTGTTTGATATAATCTTTCGAAATGAATGACTAAAATACGGAGAAAGTTATGGATTGATAAAGAATTTGTGCATTTTCTTCTTTCCTTGCAGTTCGAACATGTCAGTTTTTCATGTCTATCCAAAGTGTCCCCTTTTGTGAAGGAATCCAACCATTGTAATAAACTCAAGATTCTATTCTCAACAAAAAAAATAGGGTATTTCCGTTTGTTGCTAAGAGAAGGCTATACTTCAACTCAGCAATTAACTCAACAATGAAAGCAGAGAAGAGTAGAAGAGATGATGGTTTTGCTTGAAATGGTGCATTGATAAGAGTTATCAATATTTGAATATATTTGCAGGCAGGTAAGGTACTTCATTGAAAGTACCAAAATTGCTGTCACACAATATAAGAATAACAACAGATTTTAATATTGTCTAAATTGATCAAATATAAAATATCTAGAAGACAGTTTTGTTCAACTCTTGAATAATGAACCAGTTGAAATGGATGTGTAAGGATTTACTGGGAGAATTAACATTTCTGGTACATATTAAAGTGGTTCCGATTTTATTATAATTAACTTTGATAAATCCTCTTAGATAAAAAATGGTTTCAAATAGACAGTTCATAGTAATTTCAATACAAATCTATTTGAGACCAAAATCTATTTTCAAAATGAAAAATAAGTTCTTAACACTTTATTTCAAGCATAGTTTGATTTCAACAAGAAATTGTGACATTTCTTGCTACCACAAATATTAGTCCATTTATTTATAAATAACTTCTAAGTTTCTTCTTGGTTTCTGGGTGGTCTCAAATAAACATTTCTTTTGATGCAATCCACAAGCCACCTGATGCCTTCATCAACTCCTTCACTAAAAAAAGTCAGTTTTAAAATTTTAATTGTATATAATTTTCATGTTATATTCTATCAAATGTAGATAAATCTTGAATTTAACTTATCAATAAGTTGAAAAATATAGTTAAAAAAACTAAAAAAACACGCTTTTAAAGAACATCGAACTAAAAAGTTAAAAATATTTTTTTAAATAAGCTTAAAACAATACAGAACGAAAAATACTAGTATTATTGTGAAATAAGCGACGGGTGCTTCAGTTTCGTATGATATAAAAGCGTGCATTTTAGTATTTTAAGGTGCGCAAAGGAGGGTTACAAATAAGGCAGCAGGCGCGCATGTTAATAAAAAAACTTTTTTCAAATGAAGAAATACCTATAAAGTGAGTTCAAATTATATCAGCGCCATCTGCTCGCGAATAGATCAAGCAATCTCGATAATTCTTTCAAATACAGATCCCTCTCATTAAAACGGGAATAAATATGAAATGAAAAGGAGAGTTACAAAAACAAACATACATACATACAGGTGAAGCTAATAAAAGTGTGTTAATTGAAAATTACCAAAATAATTTCAAATACCTTGAAACCAAATTGTTTTAAAGACTTCATAATAGTATTTTGAACTTATCTATGTAATTATTTAGAGACTTTGTTCATCAGGATTGTACATACAAAAAACTGTACTTCAATATAATAATTTGATTTTTTCTCTGTGTTAAAAATCAAATCATTATTTGTATGAATGGAATGATAATCTATTCAGTTGAGTGGTTCCTAATATGTCTTTGAAATGAAGCAATTTAAATTACTACCACAAACCCAACAAAAATACTTCTCCTCTATACCAAAATAAAAACATTTTTCTTGCTTTTAATGTGTGGATAAAGTGTTTTTATAAGATTCATTCTGAGCTAGACAGAATAATTGTTTCTTCGAAGATTGAGAAATTAGGACATGCAAAATGCAGTATATTTTCCACGTACCCTGTGAGAGCTGATATGGGCATAACCATACAGTCTCTTTTTCCAATCAGATGCGCATTTTTGTTGAATATAGGCTTCACTTCTCTAACTCCCATGCATTCTGGAATATCCTGTTTATTTGCTAGAACCAATAGAGGGATTCCTTGTAAAGCTTCACTTGATATCATTTTATCTGTAAAATCATATAGTGTTTTTAACTTCAGATGAGCTGTGGGATTATTAAATGGAGGAAAGTAAAAATATTTCTGTAAGTTTTTTAATCTAACATAATATCTGTGCTTACTATAAACTTACCAAATATCTCTTTTGATTCTTGAATTCTTTCTCTATCAGAAGAATCAACGATATATATAATAGCATGTGATTCTTCATAATACTAAAATGAAAAGGTGAAATTTCAGTGCTAGATAAAAGGTGGATTTTCAAATAGTCTCTTGTTACCATTAAAAAAACATTTGAAGAAATAAAGTTGTGCGTTGTCTCACATAAATCAAAATATCAGACATTTTCCATATATCTTGAATTTTTGTAGTTGTTGGGGTCGTTTTTAACAATCTTACACGCCTATCTACTTCTCTTAGATTAAGCGAAAGAAATAAAAATAAGCCAATGAAAATATCACTTGCAATATATTATTGAAATCAGAATGTTTAGAGGATTCCAAAAATTAAATAATTTAAAAGGTGTTCTATTTAAAAATCGAAATTTATTGTTTCCAATGGAAGAAAAATGAGAGAAGCAAAAAAATAAAAAAAGGGGAATTTCACTTGTTTTTATTACTAGAAGTGAGTCCTGAAACAGACGATTTTTTTTACTTCAGATTTGTAATCATTACACAAAAATAGATTTTTGTTGAACTAGCACCAGTCATTAAAACCGTCAACAAATACCGAAAAATAGACAATTGAAAGGATAATACTCATATTACTTCTCCTCTCAAACAATGTTTTTCAAGAATAGCAAAAAAATTAATACAGGAATGAATAGTAATATTAATAAGAAAATGTGCTCAGTATAAAAATATATTTTGGCATATGCGATCTTTGAAAATAATGCAAAAAAAATTGTTGATTTTCATGTCAGGTTTCTAGTTTTCGTGAGATGATATATTACTGTAAAGTATTGTATTTACTATTGATAACACTGCTGGTTCATGATCTAAAAGACCTGTCAAAGGAGTTTCTTCTTCGAATAATGTGAAAAATCTTAAAAAAAAATTTTTCATAAGATTGTCAAGAAAATATCCCCAAGTAATATCCATCATTTGTGAATAGTTTATATCACAAACCACCTACTATAGAGTAAGTAGTTTGTGGTTTATATACATATTCATATTGCAACTTTTAAAAATTATCAATGTTTATCTACCTTTCTACTTTACCTTGTCCCACAAAGACTGAAGTTCAATTTGACCTCCTAAATCCCAAAAGTTTAATCTTATACCAGCAACATCAATCTTTCCAATATTCAAACCAACAGTTGTAGTGATCTTTGTAGGATGTATTCCTGTATAATTTTTCGTTAATTTCGTTTTTGCTGCTTCCAGGTACGTCTATAAATGTTGATGTAGATTTAGAATCCTCTAATGCATACAAGTAGAGTTACTTACAGTTTTACCAGCATTATCCAATCCTAATATTAATACACAAAACTCATCCTTTTGTACCATATATTTATAAAATCCATGTATGAGAGTGTACATTTTGCAGATTAAACTAATGTTAGAAAAAACCGGTAAATTTATTAGGGATACAAACAAAAATACATTTCAAAATATTGAAAATTATGTATAACCTTTGTATATAGACTATATCATATACAAATTTACAAGAAATCACAACAATATTTTTTGACAAGGGTATAACCTTACTTTACTACCACAGATCCACAGATATGGAACAAATAGTAGAGGAGCCCACGATGCAAAATGGGGATTTACTCGATCGTTATAGAGACATATTAGGTTGCAAAGCTTAGATGATAAGAAGAAAAAATGTTATATAATATATACCTTTTCATCGGTGGGGGAAGCGGCTATAGATTTTTAAATATGTAAAAAAATACTGTTGCATGGACATACTCGAACGCGTACGATATCGATAGCATCAATGTCCTACGTATTTTTAATAATGTTGGTAATAGAAACTCGGAGAGGGAAATATAAGTATCACACTTTATCGGCGAATTTTTGTTATTACGGCTTTCGGAAACAGTCAGATTATATATTTTTCGTTGTCCTTGAATTATTTCCTTCAAAATAAAAAAATTGTTACGAGAATGTAACAATTTTAATGTTAATTTGACGAGCTCGATAATTTCTGATGATCAATTTTTTTTAATAATCTGATCCTTTCACCCTCACAGGAGGCCTTATATACGGGGCTCATATTTGGTGGAGGTACTTACCCAGGTACAATATATCCCCCGGTATATTAATCTGCCGCGCTTTAGTGAATCCTGAAATCCCCGCTTGAGCTCCCCTATTATAGTGGTGGCATGATTTATGTTAGGCATTTCTTCACCTTTGTATATACCCCGATGGAACTATTCGCCGTTTTCTCTGGTATTATCTAGTATATGACTGGACCGTACTTGCCTCTTTCGCAACAGTATACCAATATTTCAATAGCTACTGATGCATAGTATCAAACGTATCGGTAGGAACAAAGTACCTATTTCTTTCCGTGCACTATTTATGGACCGTTTATATTTTCATTGATTACGAATGCAACAAAAACGAAAAATATATTCAAATAATAAACGCGCATACCGTAATTACATTCTCGTCCGAGTTTGAAATTAATTTCCAGATAAACAAGTACGAGGAGATTAAGTTTAATAGCAAAACGAAGCCTCTGAACATATTCGGAGCGTGAATTGGAGAATATTGAATTTCCCCTGAACTCAAAACCTTCCATATAACATCATTAGACTAGTCACTCCGGGCTGCTATTTCTCATAACGTTTTCCCTATTAATAGGATACGATGTGCTGCAAGGAAGGGTTTTAAAAAAGAAGTAAACCAGCTCCGCATTTCCAACAAAATTAATAAAGAGGAATAGCGTTTTGAACTAGCCCTAAGAGACCTCTTTTGCATTTACGCGGTGGTGGACTAATGTTGGAGCTAAAAAAAAGTTTGGAATTTATGGGAACCCGAGTTTAGAAAGCTCGATTCACGAGAAACTCAATTCAATTGAAATACGAGGGACGGGTTCAGGAAATCAACCATGGTATTTTTATAAATATTACAAGGAGTATATGTTTTGGCAAAATAAAATTTGTGACATGTCCGGCAATACATAAAAAAGTTTGTAGTCTATTCAAAACAGCAAAGCGTGTTTCGATATACGACAGCTTCCCCAGGCGTGTTATACTGACTGACTACAAGGTCGGTTGAGTTGGACAAAAGTTCCCTATTTTGGGGATCTAGAATAATATCTTTTCCGATCTAGAATATCACTGGTTGTTTTTAAAATATTCGCCAAAATATAAACTTGTCAAAATTCGTTTTTTGGCTCTATCGCCTCCATTTCGAATGAAATAAAAAGTCAAAGAAACTGTCTCAATACTGTTTCAAGTTTGTTATAATCCTGTTTGAATTCATCCTCAACTTAATTTTTTTTAAATACAGTTATAAATCTAAAGCAAATGAACTTCAAACGTTCAAGACAGTCTCGATATACCTACACGTAGATTTAATGGACCGACACCTATCAGAAAACAACTATTTCCCTGGCTAATACCACGAAGGGCGTTGAATTATATCCGACAGGCTTGACTTGAACGTTTGAAGTTCATTTGCTTTAGATTTGTTTACTGCCACTCTTCAAGTAAGCCCACTGACTAGTTTTTTCTTCCTTATTCAGAGGAATCGGGCAAATTACGGATGTGCAGTTGATTGGTACCTCGTCCACTAGATGGAGCGACAATTGGTGGTGTTCGCTTCAACTTCGGAAGAGGAATGAAATACTCTGAGAGAATATGCACTGAAGGTGCATATTCAAAATAATGTAATTGGTGATGAAATTTAATGCACAAAACGTTGCCTTGCAAATTGTTTCAAATCAGATTATAACGAATACGAAACAGTATTGAAAGTTCCTCTGCCTTTTTTTATATCATTCAAAATTCTACACAGTTTCCGAGATATCAATGGCGGGGATCGGCTTATTAAAAAAAAAGATATGTACAATAAAAATTTGAATCATATAACCGTCTACCCACTTAACGACCAATAATTTTACATGAGTTTAAGTAAAACCTAATTACAAAGTTAAACATCATAAAAGAAAGTTTAACAACTCATGTTTATATCATATAAATTGTGTAATGTAATAAATCAATGGGTTTGATTCAATTTATTTTCAACACAAATCGAAATCTGGAGTAGACTAATCTGAGACTAAAAGTTTTTTCTTGTGAATGAAATTTTCAATCGACGATATCTAACGTTCTCTCTCTCTCTCTCTCTATTTTGGATGGTCGTTGCTTCCTATCATCAGGCGCATTTGACCAATGCTCCTCCTGTTGGTTAACAGGAGTTTCGTCAGGTGGCGCAGCGGTCTTGCATGAAGCAATGCTG
>WOGP01001541.1:0-18779 GCA_015342065.1 Leptinotarsa undecemlineata | reverse complement strand
TTATTTTTTTTTTTGACTAGACACTCGGTCTATTTTGTCATTAGTGTTAGTTGTTATGTCAATTCTTCGCCACATTACTTGATTGAAATATTGGGCAAAGCTAATGGAAAATGTTGATTTATCGAATTGAAACTGGAGAATTGATACATTGAAACTGACTATTCGACATTATTGACCTGGAGATAATTTAAAGTGAATTATATTCCCTTGGTTTTCATAGGAATTTCTTGTCATAGCTGATGTCATACATGCGCTTCAGGAAAACATCAATTGAAATCGGAGAGCATAAATGCTGGACTTGGAAGTTCCTCAGGGATCGATTTTGGGGCCGCTTATTTTTTTGTTATTCTTAAACGATCTACCTGCCTATATCAGTTCAGATTCAGTAGTTCTGTATACATATGATACTACATTGGCCATTGATTCAGATAGACCTGAAGACTGATAAAAAATAATAATTTAGCAGAAGAATTCATAAATTGGTGTGGAAGAAACGTTTTGATAGTGAATGCAGAGAAAATAGTCTGCATGCATTTCCATTCCATCTGTGACTGATATTCAAGGGGTTGTCAAAATTAGTACTATACATTTTTCTGAAGTTACGAAATTCCTTGGAACTTATATACATATATAGTGGAATGAGTTAGGAAAATGATATTGATACGATAAGCAAAAAACGTATTTTCAGAAATATAAAATTTTAACAGTTCCATGTATTTATGTTTTCAAATTTATAATGTTATTTATGCAACATGTTGAGATGTATCAAACAGTTTCTCATTGCCATGGTTACCCAAGTAGAAACGGAGACCTTATTAGAATTCCTGCACTCAGCTCATCATTCTATGAAAAAAGACCCTCATAAAGAGGTATAATCTTTTTCAATCATCTTCCCGCAAACCTGAGAGAACAACGTAATGAAAATTTCTTCAAATCAAAATTGAAAGTTTATTTGCAAGATAAAGGTTACTACAGTATCAAAGAATTTCTTGAAGCAAAATGAAAATGTGTTTGCTCATATGTATGAATACAAATGTTATACATGTTTTCATATATATGTGAACAAATCTATTGAATTGTGATATTTTGATATTATTGATTGTGAATTTGTCTTATCATCACACGGTTTTTTTTAATTTTTATTTGTGACGTATCCTGTATCATTCTGTATGTGACCTGTAAGTATTGAATAAAGATTATTATTATTATCATTATTATTTAACACTTATGAGAAATAATGCAGCAAAACAATTGATTGAAGAATGAATTTCATAAAGACTGACAAAATTGTATTTGAAAATCAACTGATAGCAAGTAGCGCACAATTTTTTTTTTCAATTTGTTATTACTAGGAACAAAAAATAAATTATTGATTAATTTCCTTATGATGTTGAAATTGAAAAATTGTTTATTGATATTGATAATTTAATATCTTCAATAATATATTGCAATGACTAGATGATATTCTTGAGTTTACTAATATATTGAAATGATTTTTAAATTTTCTCATTAATATTTCAATCACATGTTTTTTTTATCACTTCAGTACCACATTACTTCAGTTATCACAGGAGTCACAAAAGAGAAGTACTAACAAAGCGCATGAAACTGCTAAATCCTTGGGTGGACATATAAAGAAAACAAGTCAAAAATGAATGAATATAACAAAACAGGGGTCTACTTACAAACATCTGGATCTTGCTCGAAAGCAAAGGAGGACTGTTTCATTAACAGGAACATTTAAATATCAGTTGTCACCCACCTTCAAACAAACAAAAATCATAATCAATTAGTATACTTTCGAATGATGATGAAATTTATGTTGAAATATTCAGTAATATATTATAAAAACTAATTACGATTGCTGATTTCACTTGTATAATAAAGTCAGAATGGAATATTTTCATGTATATTTTAATTATGTATTTTTTTCAAATATTTCAGTACCTAGCAACCATTACAGGTGCCAAAAAATATTATTATTGTTTCCCATCTACCAGGCGTCCCGTGACGGCTCACATTTTTTTCTCAATTATTTGAATGTTTCAATTGTGATAATTTTATGCTTTCATTTTATATGTTTCGGATTGTTCATGATTCGTCACATATTTCACTAGTTGGTCCACTATTCCGACGGAAGAAATATCACATGAATCAAAAATCTTGAATGTCGGTGCAGTCATTCTCGAGTTGCAAATGGTGTTGGTTTATTATATTAGATTACTGTATAAAAGTTATTTGAATAACTGAAGTTTAGGAACGCTTTCAATTATTGAATATGATAAAAAATAACTCAGGGCATTGAAAATTTCATTACAGTGGTGGTGAACTATTTTTGTCTGCTTTACTGGACTGAACACATCTTCATTAGGACTTCTTATAACAAATACTCCGCTTTATGTGAGTTCAGAGATGGTCATATCTTATAACGTCACATTAGCTTTCGATAATCACATAGTTTGAAAGTCGCATAACTTGATAGTTGTGAAGGTTATCTGTTTAATTTTTTTCCATTGCGGAAAATCAAATTTGACTGAAAAGCCCATTCTATATTAATTACTGATACTGATTTGATTTTATTGCGAAAATAGTTTCAGAGGGAATTTTGCTCGACTTCTGCACAGTTTTATGGCACCGATTTAACATGTCACAAATCTGTCATTTTATGACACAGGTACGAGAAGTACGAGAAACTGATAAATCATTATTGATTTCCATATTCATAAAAATGACATTTTTATTTCACTTCATTTATATAAAGCAGCAAAACTCAGTCGTATGTTTTAATCGGACATAACTTACTTGATTCTCAGAATTGATACATGTGTTTATATTTGAACTATATCCAATGCCATAATTCACCAGTAGATGTACATTTTTCCTTTATGAGTAATAGTCCGATAATCCAACGAAATTGTCTCGAATCACGCTACGAGTCAGAATCCAACGAAACAAGGAAAATGCCATTAATTTATCCTGGAACAACTGTTGTGAAGGATCAGATCTGTCTTTTTTATACGAAATTCGCTTGTTTTCATCAGAGTGAAAGATACATGTCTTTTATAGTTGTATCAACCACAAAAAGGCATTGATGAATGGGTTAGTAGCAGGGTGAAATAGAAACTAATTATATTTCTATTGTTTATCGAAACGAGTTTGTCTTTGACAACATTGTTTTTTTGCACGGATATTTTAGATTGATCTATCTTCCAATTTATGGTTCACTGGCTAGTATCCAAGAAACTCCTTTCTAGGGGAACAGGGTTATGTGACTCTCATTATGAAGTGTTTCACAAATATTTGTACACTGTGGACAATTGCGAAAATTGAAAAATGTATAACGTGTTATCGAAGAAAACAAAGATGAACGATATTTTTGTTGTTATATTTTCATAGGAATCAAGAAGAAAGAATGTGGGACTCTTCACCTCAAATATTGCATTTCAAAATATCACCTAGCATGATAAGTGACTATTTTGGTAATACACATGATGTGCATAGTAAATAAAAAAGTACTTAGAATTCCATAAAAATGCAGTATCAGATTTTGCCACAGGTTCCAATTCTGTTCATCATATACAATTATTTCCTTTGAAAATCTTTAATGAAACTACCCTTCATATTTCTAGTTGACAGAGCGGAAGTCGTTCAAGAGACATTGAGTTTGCAGAGTTTCTATTAAAGACTGATAAATAATAATGATAATTACAAAAACCTCAGGTTCCGCGAGGACCCTTCTCGCTTATTCCAAGAGCCTCCACGTGTTGTGGATAATCCGCTGATCAGATGGAATCCTTCTGGAAGGATATATATGAACACCCGCAGCCACCCAACTTAGACACTCCAGCCCTAGCGCAGTTCGAACCTTTCGAAAGTTAGATTCGACAGCCTGAGCTCAATGAACTGCACAACCCGATAACCCCGGATGACATTCGAAGGGCCTTTGTGGGTTCCAAGAACTTTGCTGCTCTAGGACCAGATGGGCTGAACACTTATTGGTGACCAGATGCTGACCAGAGTTTTCAACTCATGGCTGGACGAGGAGCAGCAGATTCCGGATTGGTTTTTCGAGGGGCGGACCGTTCTTAACCCCAAAAGCGGAGTTTTGTCGATTCCTTAGAATTACAGACCGATAACATGCTTGTTTTACAAGCATATCATACACACAAACACTCACCGCAGTTGACCGAGTGTTCGAACAGATATATGAGCAAAGAGCGTCGAAGAGAGGTGTCGCTGGATGTAAAAGGAACCTGATCATCGAAAGATGTGTAACGCAAAACTCTATACAATATGAGCGAAACCTCTCTATGGCCTGGGTCGATTACCGTATGGCATTTGATACAATATCGCATCAGCTCAACTTGCATTTGCTCAGATGCCTTGCAGTACCCGACAAAATGGTAAGATGCATTAAATAGCGGATACCACTCAGGCGAACTCACTTCACCATTTCATATGGTCAAGCCAGAGTCGAAACAGAGTGGATCACTATCAGAAGGAGTGTATTTCAGGGCGATTACCTCAGTCCCCTTCTCTCCTACATCTCACTATTGCCATTATCCGTAGCTCTCAGAAATACTCGAGGGTATAACTGTGGAACCTCCGGAAACCGGAGGCACATGGTCACCCATTTGTTTTATATGGATGATCTTGAACTGTATTCCTGTGGAGAGAAGGATCTCCATCAGTGCTTGAGGGTGGTGGAAAAGTACACGCATGCTATCGGTATGAAATTCGGGATCGACAAATGTGCAATGGTCCATCTCAAAAAAGGACCATGCAGAGACTACGAAGAGGATGTGCAGCTAATAGATGGATGCATCCTACACCATCTGGATGTCGGAGAGACGTATACTCACCTCAAGGTGGAACAACGGTACCCACAAGAGGTAACAGCAGTGAAGTACTCTCTCCTCGGCAAGTATCAACAAAAACTTCGACAAATCTGGTAATCTGAACTGTCGGGGAAGAACAAAGTTGCTGTATCAAATATGCTTGCTGTGCTGTACTGTATCAACTCGACGTAAAGATCTGAATGATGCATCTCTATAGGAGTTTGCATCCTTAATCGTCCGTTCCACGGTTGTACTTCCTCGACAACAGGGAGGCCGTGGACTTTTGAGTTTCGAGTTACATGACAGAATGGTATTGGATACAGCCTGTAAAGTCGTCAGGTGTTCGGAGCCCCTTCTCTGCATGGTCCGTGACCATGAGAGAGCAGTTATTGGAGCATTTCTCTTTAGGGCAGCTTTCCGAGCAGAACTCGGTATAGTTTTCGACTCTGAACGATGTAACTTTTGCGGAAAAACAAGAATGAGCCAATGAATGGGATCTTCTTCAATAACATTGGAGACCTATGCTTATCAAAGTGTCTGACGTTTGCTTTTCTCAGGTCGAGTGGGCTGAAGTTGGAAACTGAGGGGTTCATCATGGCTTGCCAGGATGGTGTCTTCAACATCTTAGTCTACCGCAGTCGCGTGATGGATATAATGCACTTGCTATCAGCATGTACAGCATATGCGGTATTGGTTCAAAATATCGATCAGATATCTGAACTTGCTTAGCAATCCTCTCAATTTATTTTTTACCCTGGTAATATGCAAATCCCATCTCAGGTGCCTATCTATAATGATTCCGAGATATTTCCTTTAATTTTTTTCCACTATCACCGTATCTATTTCCGAAGGTCTTAGATTAGGTAAGTGGTTGGAGTAAATTGTGAATGATAAGTAATAAGTTTTTTCGCTATTCAATGTTAGTTTGTTATATACCAATCACATATTTTTTGAAAGCCAATTTAGGTCTCAGTTTTTAGGTCGGACCAAGAGTCTCCCTTGTACATAATGGCCGTAAGCCTCATAAAGAATCACCCTGTGAAAATTATTCTCCCAGAGGTTAATTTTCGGTTAGAATCATCATAGTGACTAATTGAAATTGTACAGGCCCATAATGGCTTTCTAATATCTACTCCAACCCTGTTTACACTCTTTAGAATATAATGATATTAAATGCGGTCATCACGAGATGTTTTCTGTAGACACCGCCGGAAGCTAAGAAGGGTCATCGTTCAAAAGCGTCAGAGATATTTGCAGCAGGAATTAAAATTGGCGTGTTAATTTTTTTTGCGTTTTCTTTCACTGGGATCAGATCAGTCATCAACAGATGACAGCTCCGTTAATATTTTGGCTGCGGTAATTGCTGAGAATAGAGGCGATGTTGCCAGACACGTTGTCCGTTTCACGCTTAAATTGATCAATTTGGATATGAAATATATTCAAGAAACACTTCATTGCGAGATTTTCAATGGATAGTTTACAAAACGCAACATGTGTTTCACTATGCAATAGCTTCCTCAGACGTATTCATACGCCCTGTATGTATTTTTTGGTAAATAAATAGATTGAATAGAAGTGAAGATTAATTCAATCTGTTTCTGAAAATGATATCCATCGAATACCTCAACAGTTCGGAAACAATATTCCTGTTGTTTAGATAACATTCTAGATACCAGGGTGATTCCAGAAGTTTCTGGCTTGAAAAATGTCACTGTATTAGAACGTATACAATCTATATAGCATGTGTTTCAAGTTTGAAGACGCTGCGTTGTTTAGTATTTATTTGGCAGTCATCAATAGCGAACGTTTTTGGTGAATTGGTGAAAATGAAGAAACTTGTTCAATGCGATATGGTAAAATACTTTCATTCGGAAGGCTTCAGCACAACCAATATAAAAGCTGAACTTGGATTCCACTCTGGGTGAGTATGCTCCTTAGTTTAAAACAGTAAAATATTGGGTAGCAGAGTTTAAACAAGACCGTACGCGCTGCCAAGACGAACATCGCAGTGGCCGACCAAACGAGGTGACGACTCCAGAAACAATGAAGAAAATACATAAAGCGGTACTGAATGACCGTCGACTAGAAGAGCGCGAGCTAGCAGACTCATAACGTATTTCATAAAGTGCGGTACATTTATTTGGACATAAGGAAGCTGTGTTCGAAATGGGTGCCGCGTTTGCTCACACTCGAGCAAAAACAGTGTAGTGAAGATGTAGCGAAGTTTCACAGCAACAAAGCAGAAATCTTGCGTCTTTTCATAACCAAACATGCTTCCATCACCTCACACCCGAGAGAAAAGAACAATCAAAACAGTGGACTTAAAAGGGAGAACCTGCTTCAAAAAAGAAGATAACCGTTTCTTCTGCATGCAAGACCATGGCATCGGTTTTTTGGGATGCAAGTGGGATAATTTTCAATAACTATCTTGAAAAAGGTAAAACTATCAACGACGAGTATTCTGCCAACTCATTGCAACTTTTGAATGAAGAAATTTAGTAAACACGGCCGCAGTTGGCCGTTAAGACAAAGCACCAGCTCACAAATCCATTATGGCAATGACCAGAATCATTGAATTAAGGTTTAAATTGCCACCTAGAGTGGGGTAATGTTTCATAAATGCAATTTCAAACAATATAAGCGTACCTCAAGGGAGTGTCCTGAGACCACTGCTCTTTATAATTTACCTGAATGTTGTAAATTATATACAAGGTTATGATTTTTTGAATTCATTTGCAGATGAAACGTTACTTGCATGCTATGGACATGACGCTGTATAAACAGTGGAGCGCATGAATCGATTGTTGAAAAAAATGGAAATATATTCAAACGAAAATAAACTAAAAATTAATACAAATAAAACCAAATCAATAATAGTTAGTAAGACACATGAACTGAAATCAAGGCAAGTATTTAGGCTTCGTGCTGGATGAATCATTAACATTCAATGCACACTGTGACTATATTTGTAAAAAGATATCAAAAAACTATTTTTTTTCTCCAGGATTTCATCAGAAGTTTGAATGTTTTCAAAAATAACAATATACAGAACCATTATACAGCCCCATTTTAATTATTGTTCCAGTCTGTTTTATCTTTTAGATAAAAACAATATACAGAAGTTACAGAAACTGCAGAATCAAGGTTTAAGAATCATCTTAAAATGTTATAGATACGCTCCCATCCAATGCATGCTGAGTGCCCTCAAACGGTATGATGTGACAGATAGGCTGTATTACTCAAGTATGATATCTAATATATTAAAATGGATGTTTGTTGGTTGGTTGGCTGGTAAGTGATGAACTTCTATATCGTTCAACCGATCGTGATGAAACTCAACATGTATACGTAATTTATTATTGAGAAGGTTTCTAGGCTATCAATTTTTCTGTAACTCACCACTAGATGGCACTGTAGAACAATTTTTTGAAAGCACTGTTCTATAACGCTGCGCAGGCCTGAGTTCGTTGATTCTGATTCTGTCAAAACATTGGAACAGCAGCGATACAGCAACATAGTACGCTTATGTATGAAATAACCTGAAATTTTTTGCCAGAATATTTTGATTCCTCCATTACGTACAATAATAAAATTCATGACTACAACACAAGAGCCACCAATCAATTCCACATTTCCAGGACAAGAACAAAGCAATCTGTAAAATCGTTGTTTTTCAGAGGACTGAATGATTTTCACCAAATACCATACCACATTAAAGATTCTGTTACTTTATATTCATTCAAGGCTCAGTTGAAAATATATATTACATCACGTACTCTACGAATTTTCTGATTTTTTTTAATTCACATCATTGAATTAATATATTGGTTCGAACTTTTATGTGTTCTGTATACATTGTGTTCAATCGTGTTACATTGTGATATGTTGAATATTTCATTATCTACCTACTCGAATATTCATTTTTATGCCTTAGTATAACTGTAATATGGAACTAACTATTCTGAATACTCCTAATTTGTTTTGTGTTATGGGACAATATTCTTAGAAACACATTTCCATTTTTAGCTTTTCAGCTTCTCGCCATAGGCTCAGCCTCAATTGACTCATTCCTACTTCGGGATTCACAGTAGTCGTGCGCAATCGAATTATTTTCTGTTTCCAAACGTGAAAGAATGGCTCAGTGGTCAAAGATTTTTCAACAATGAAGAAGTGATGCCGGCAGTTATAATGGCTATTTTGAGGAGCTATACAGTTCATTATGAAAACTGTATTGAACATATTGAAAACATTTTGTGTTTTCTTTGTTGGGCAGAATGCTTCTTGGATCACCCTAGTATATTGACGACGAAATGTGTTACTGAAATTGCGCATCATCTGGTATCGATTTCGAACGTATCTGTTACACTCGGAACATTTGCAAATCAATTGAAGGTAGCTGAAGTGGCATCTGTCTTCAAAATGGGTGATCCATACTATATAGAAAATTGTAGAAAGATGAAGGTAGTCAATTTTCAAAAATATCTGAAACTGCTGTATGGGATAGAATCACTGATTATTGAAATTCTTTCACCATGCCAAGAAAGGACTTCTCAATAGAAACTGCATCTGCTTCACAGGATTCCTACACAATATAGTATATGGAAGAGGTACCATTCCACTTACATGGAACAGTGTCATCCTCAATGATGAATATCCGATGCTTCGGAATGAGACACTTGCCTTATTACCTCCTCAGCACCAATCTGGTTGAAATTGTAACTTTATCTGGATAAAATTACAACTTTATATCATCGTAATTACTGTAAGAATCTAATGAAAGATCCTATGAAACACTTTTTCATTCAATTCGTGTTTTTGACACACAATCTGATATACAATCTGAAATTTTTGGGAATTGAATTACATTCGTGAGGTATCACAGGGCCAATGAAGTCTGAGCTTTCATCTTGTATATCGGGAAGAGCGCTGAAAGTTAAGATTGATGAGGTGCTGCCCGAGTCATACCAACTCATCTTGCTAACCCCTCAAGGAGGAGTTAGGTGAGGTTAGGTCCAAAGTGAATGGGCCTATTCGACCCTCCCTCGCAACCCGCAGGGGTTTATTGTGGCTCACACCTATTCACACTCAATCAAATAAACCCAGATTCTTAACGAAGCCGATCAGTTTGTATGGTGAATGGCCTTTCAGATCAGATGGTGAGAGTACGGCTCCGCCGAACTCTAAAAAGCTCTGCTGTTTAATCGTTTTCCAAACAGAGGCGACACAAATTGTCTAGCGACAGCCCGATTATGATGATTCAAATGACAGTGACCTGTAAGAAGTCCTGTTAGATGCCGTAAGTCATCCCTACTGTAGACCAACAATTGTCTGGTATCATGCTTCGAAGGGTGAATGAACGTCTTGAAGTGAGCCAATCCTAGAAGATTTTGACAGAAGTCCATAAATATTCTTGCCATTCAGGTGTTCAATCTTTGTTTGGTAAAACCTATAGGTTCTGACCTGATGAAGTTGCTTATTTGCAAAGAAGTCAGCAGTCTCATTGCCTTCCAGGCTAGTATGGCCAGGAATCTAGACCAGAGACAATCTGTTAAGTCTTCCTATCGAGGGGAGTCGTTTTAGGTAATTTGCTACCAATTTAGACGTTGCTAGGTAGCTTCCAATGCCGCTTGACTATCCGAGAATATTTTTATTGACTTGTGAGTGAGGTTAGATTCTTCCGCTTGAAATATAATCGCATAGTTTACTAGGCAGGTTGATATCTCTGTCCTGGGTCTGCGACTGAATACATCTGCACAGGAACCGGAAGGTGTTTTTGATCTATCTGGTAACTAACAACTATCTGCTCTTAATATTTCCTTCTCCCGGATAATACAATCCTCTCTACTCGGGAACAGTGCTCGAAGAGGATTACTTGGTCCATTGTTTTTTTTATACATCAATGATTTGTCCAAGTATATTGAGGATGACCAAAAAATTCATAATGCACTGTCATCAGACAGTGCTATCATTGTTCACAAGAAAAGTATTCACAAAACCGAACGAACATTTTATTCAGGAGGAATGTTCCTCAGAATGGTGCCGAAATGGTCACCTGATCTAATTTTATAATTATGGGAAAAAAAAAACAATAAAATTTAGAAATGTGTAGATGCAATCAAATGAACATTAGTTCCCATTTTATTTGCAATAAAAATCTGGTATTATTCATTAAAATTGAATACAAACTTTGTTCTTTTTTAAGCCATTTCTAAATCACCATGTTGGAGATCTGGCAACGTAGTTTCACAGTCGAACTTTTGATGAACTTGCGAATCTCTCTTCCCCAATAAATCTGTATATTAGATAGTTTTGATAGATTAGTAGGACTTGTATATAAAAAGGCAAGTTGGCAAATTTATTGGTACAGTAAAAGAAAAGAAACATCATGAAATCCATCATAGTCTTTGTGGTCCTAGTGTCCGGTTCTTTGGTGAGTAATTATGATTTGTAATTATAAATAAATGAGAAATTATTTGAAATTTTTTATTGTTCCATTATGGTAATATCAGTAATTAATTATTGTCATATATTTGTTTCTATTTGAAATGTGTTTTCCGCTAACCATTGTTGATATCTCTTCAATTTCTAACACTTTTTCATCAGCAACAAACTAGCAAATCTGTAAATCCATTTTCGATTCTGTGTTTACCAGAGTTTACTCCTCTCCATCTTTAATATTGTGAAAAAAATTGGTGAAAGAATTACTGAAATCATAGCCATCAACTTATCTGATATTATCAATATTTCTTTCATGGAATTTTGTTGAATCATATTTTTTACTAAATTCGTTTTGAGATCAATTCTACAAGTTTTGTGAACCAGATGATGCTTTGTCTGTCGTGAAAAAATCTTCATTGGCTAAAATATGTCATAATTTAAACCTTTCGGGCCATTTATTATCGAAGAAACAAAAACATTGATGTAAATGTTTTCCAAATTATTAAAAACTTGGTGAAAAACTCACTACATTTATTGAAATATGATTTTTTAGATTTTTTTTTGAATTTAAGGAGTTATGTTTGATAATATTCTTTCAAAGGTTGGTCCTTTGAGCCACTTCCTCTGGAAAATTTCTACTTTCGAAAGAGTAGGAAGCAAAAAATTTTTGTTACGAAAAAAATGTCTTTAGATATATTTCTCTTTCACTGCATGTAAAAATATCACAAAATTTGATTCAATCTGGGATAGATTTTTTGCTGCTTGAGGGATTTACTCCTAGTTTCCTTTAAAGTCTGGCCCTTAGAATCACTTTCTCTGGAAATGTTCCAGTAATAATGGATTGATTGGAAAGTAGAAAGCCAAAAAATACAGCCTCTTAAAAAAATATTTTTCACTGCATGTAAAAATATTAAAAAAATTTATTCATTTTGGTATAGAATTTTGTTTGCTACTTCAGGAATTTACTGCAATTGTCCTTTAAAGGCTAATTATTTGAATCATTTTCTCTGGAAAATTTTCACTCACAATATATTGATGAGAAAGTAGAGAGCCAAAAAGATTTTCTTCATAAAACCAGCCTCTTTAAAAATATCCAACTTTCACTGTATGTGAAGATATAACCAGAATTTGATTTATTTTGGGCTAGATTTGCATTTTTGTCCGAAATGTTCACTTCTTTTTTCTTTTAAAGGCTGGGCGTTTGAGCCACGAGAAAAAAGAAAAACTTTTTTCCTATCACCAAGGCTGCGTATCAAAATCAGGCGTGGACAGAAAAATTATAACTCAGATGAAACAAGGTGTGAGATCAGAAGATCCCAAATTCAAGGAATACCTGCTTTGCCTCTCTCAAAAGTTTGGCTTCCAGAACGAAGCAGGGGAGTTTCAAAGAGAAGTGATGAGGGAAAAACTCACCCAGTATGCAAGGAATGCATCCACCGTAGACGCTGTCATGGAGAAGTGCGTAGTACAAAAGGACTCTCCATTGGAGTCTGCCTACCATTATTCAATGTGCCACTATGATATTTGTCGGGATCATGGACCCTTGTTCTATGTGAGTATGGTTTATACTTCGTTGTTTGAGCAAAAACAAGAAATTATTCTTCAAACGTCAGGAATGACAGTTTTGTGACTGGCATATTCCGATACTTTCCACTCCAGTGGACATTACTTTCATATAAATTTGTTTCAATTTTCAGGTGATCAACATTTCCGAGAAAAAGAAGGAGATCTTCCTCAGCTACCAAAAAGACTGCGCCGCAGAATCCGGGGTTAACTCCACCATTTTGGAAAATGCTCAAAAGGAGATTTTCGAAGACGATCCCCTCTTGAAAAAGTACGCCTTCTGCTACTCCAAAAAAATGGGCTTCCAAGACGAAAATGGAAAAATCGACGAGCAATCGTTCAGAGGAAAACTGAAGGAACTGGTAGAAAACTACGATGAACTCGAGAAGCTTGTCAGCACCTGCAATGTTGAGAAAGATAATCCAGAAAATACTGCTTATGAGTTCTTCAAATGCTTTTTGCAAAATTCTCATTTCAACGTGTACACTGTGAGTAAATCATTCATCATTTTTGAAATTATTGGTCCAGATGATCCAGGAGGGGGTCTTTGTAGCTCCGCCGAACCTCCTGGATTACTGACCTCATCCCCAGTCTCTCCAGCGGTATTGTTTTGCTGATGTCCTGATATGATTCATAACATATTCCAGTCCCATAAGTCCACTATTGTGGGATATTGCAAACAACATAATGCTTTATATCGTCAATAATTTTCCAGGAGGGAGCCTTCGTAGCTCCGCCGAACCTTCTGGATCACTGACTTTATCCCCAGTCTTTCCAGCTGTATTGTTTTGCTGGTGTCCTGATATGATCCATAACATATTCCAGTCCCATAAGTCCACTATTGTGAGATATTCCAAACAACATAATGCTTTACATCGTCAAGAATTAATCAGGAGGAAGCCTTTGAAGCTCCGCCGAACCTCCTGGATTACTGACCTCATCCCCAGTCTGTCCAGCTGTATTGTTTTGCCGATGTCCTGATATGATCCATAACATATTCCAATTCCATCAAAGTTCTTTATTGTGGGATGTTCCAAACAACCTAATACTTCACATCGTCAAGAATTTCCCAGGATGGAAACTTTGTAGCTCCGCCGAACCTTCTGGATTCTGGTATCTGTAGAGTAGGGAGGGTGAGTGTTGACTCACAACACATAGGACACATGTGACCCATTGTTCATCCCCCAGAGGAGTTGTCCTCCCAGATCATCGTTCATCCTGTAGGTCAAGATTCGCTGAACACACACTCTCTTTGGCAACCTTGAGGTGTCCCACTGTGGCCTTCGCGAAGGTTTTGGAAGGTGCAGCGACATTACTGTTGTTTGTTGGCGCGGCCTCTTCAACTTTCTTGGGGTTTTCTTCGTGGAGGTGCACAAATGAGGAAACTTTCCTGCAGAGGCAGCCGGTTCTTCGCTTTATTCAAGGCGGAGCTCTTGGCGCACGCTGCAGGAAGTGCCCTTACTGTTGAAGGCTATGTCCAGCCTCATTCCAAGCGGACGATTGGGGTGGACATTTATGTTAATCCGCAGTCACCGCCTTAGATTGAGGTGATCTCTTTTGTCCAGCATTGGGATTGGTTTTTGTTGTTTCTGTTGTTTCATTCATGTGTGTTCCCACGAGTAGGAAGGGAAGAGTTGACCACTTCTGGCAGAGCCCCGCATTACCAGAGGAAGGCTGATTACAATGAGGTTTCGCCCAGTTCCCCAATGGGTTCGTTCACCCAGCAGCCATTCAGGTGTCGGCACGATTCCTTACAGCTTAGCTTGGGCAGGCTGGTCCACGGTGGCATGTTTTGCAAAGGCTTTTAGGGGGTTTTAGTTCCCCTCACCTTACTTATTTCTGCCACTGACCAGGAATCCGGCGACCTCGTCCGTAAGGCCACATTGGCTTCCCGGACGGGGCCTTCAGTCCCTTGGCCGTTCCCCTATCCAATACCTGGGGACGCGCTCGTTAGGTATTCCAACCCACGGGGAACCTTCTGGATTACTAATCTTATTATCAGCTTCTCCCGCTGATATGTTTCCTGATGAGATCCATACCATATTTCAATTCCATCAAAGTTGTCATAGAACGATATCATAACTTCGTGTGATGAGAAAATATCAGGAGGAAACACACTACGTATTGTGTTTTGTGGATGAAGAACTTTGAAATTGAAACACCGTGACAATTCAGAACGAATTGTATCAAGTTCCAGTCCGATCTATGAATTCCATGCGAATTGCAAATGATTGATGGCGGGTAGGTTGTCGTTAATTGTCATCATTGGAAGTTGTTGTTCCACTTGATGTGAAACAAACCCCATAAATATCGTGAGTGTGTCTGCGAATTGAGAAAAACATGTTTTTGATGAAATTTCATTTAACCATTCAATATATTTGCATTTCGAGAGAATCAACGATTATAGACGTTATACACATTTTATAGTACGATTTTTCTAACATCTTTATTGGCGCAAAATTTCTTTCCAGCGAGTCGCTGGAAATCAGCTCTGGAGAATACCGTGGATGCGGAAGCAACTCAAAGACGAATTCACGCAATTTTGCCATCGTTATCATTGATTTGTGATACGATGCATTTTGTGGGGATTTCTGTAGGATTTCTCTCTATATCCGCAAACATTCTTTTCCAATGTGCTGTATGTTGTTCTTTGACACAATATTTTTTGTTCGTTTTATTTTCAACTATCAATGGCGGCTAGACATTCAAAAGTCTATTTTAATTGAATACAAACCAATTACTTCTTTTAACACACTTTCCCTTCCAGAAATAACAAAGACAAACAATGTTATTCGGAAAAATATACGGAGCTATTAGTAATATTACTAATCAAGACGTCCTAATAAGAACGTCCTTGAGCTTTCAACTGTGGGACATTTCGGGGAAGTCCCAAGGCAGAAAATGGGTACCAAAATGGTAATCGTGCTAACTGTGTAATATTCAAAATATTTTAATAAATTTCCAAACTATCTCACTGCCAGGGGCAAATACCTTAGTGAACATTACATCTTTAGATAAGGAATTTTATTTATATTTAATCTCAAGATTTTTTTGCATCTTAACGTTTTAATGTGTATACAAAAATTGAAATTGTACCTTCCCACTTCTCTACAAGGAATAACAGTTTACATTATTGATATTATTTCAGGTTACGAATTGATTCGATCGAAAGGAGAAACAGCAACTGGCTATGAAGATGTCCAAGTAATTTTCTAAGAGTTTCAAGCTCATGTTACAATACGTACCTATTACGATTGATAATTTATTTATTTGAGGTATATTTATTTATTATTTTTAGTTTTTCTCTTCATGAATAAATATTATTCAATTGAAACTGAGTTTCAATATTTTCTATCAATCAAACCGTTTCGGTGACAACTGCATCGACTGCTATGGTTATTAGACTCGTGTTCTGGGTAGGTAAGGTCATTAATTTCCCGAGCCACCTAGGAAGCTTAAAAAATTTTAAAAGTCCTGTAATCTGTTGAGAAATATTTGAATTGTAGATGAACTGTTTTGTTTGTGACAATTATTTGTCGAACAAAGAATCACAAGAAGTTATTTATTTTTTGTCGTTATTAAGGCAAAAAATCAGGCAATCAGATTGAATCTGATTGGAAGAAAATGATCTTTATATGCAACGAATTCAGAGGCGGATGAAAGGTTCAGAAGATTAAGAAATATAGTCATATTTTGGCTCAGGAAATTTTTAAGAAATGAACTTCTAGGTAATTTCAAAATAACTACATAATCATTACATAGATTCGTCTGTCAAAGATATAAACGTTCCATATTTTATGAAATCTCAACTGAAAATAATTTGAAGGTGCTGCTTCAATATTAAACCTTATATTGAAATGACTTTTCATTTCATCGATGACAAATTTCTATACAGTTACGTCAATAGTATTGAAAAAGTGTCACTCCTTTCTTTAATACGTTTTCTGTGTTGAAGTATCCACATTAGTACAGCGCTTCTTATGAATTCAATTCTTCAAATAATCCTACAGAAAAAAGTCTAGAGGACTTATATCAGGAGACATAGGGAGATATTGAATACCGCGAAACGTTCTTATCCAATTATCATTGAAAAACACCACTAGAAGCTGATATATGCCTCTACAGGTATAACCAGATGCTCCAACTTATTGAAATTAAAAATAGCGCCAACCTCTCTACAGACTCTACCCAGACGCCCTTCTTGAAAGTGTTATTCTGATTATTGGAGTCCTTGGTGGTATGGTCTCCCATTTTCTTCAAAAAATAAAATCATATCGGCTTGCCGCAATACGGCAGAAATTTCAGCCGGACTAAAGCAATAGGCTGTCATTCTTCGTTTATAGTGTCTATTTTTGACGCACTATGGCGAGTGGCCATTGTATTTTTAATATGCAACAGGGTTTCGTGAAGGACCTGAGCATCATAACCCCTTTAGTGAAAAATAAAATAAAAATTATAATGATAATATGCTGCGGTCTCAGCTCATATCCATCGACATAACGCGGTCGTAAGTGTGATTTATTAGAGCCCGCAGCACTCCTACGGTATTGATGAGACACCGATGTTGCCCTACGCTCCGGGGGATATTGAATCCGTGTGTTGAACGAGCAGTGCCGAATTCTTGGAAACAATTCATTTTCACCCTCAGGCTCATACGAGCGAATAGGCCTGATGTGGTTCTTCTCGACCATCAGGGCAAGACGATATTCATCGTGGAGTTTTCAGCTCCTGGCGTGACGAATATCTTTCGAAAAGAGGGAGGAAAACGGATCAAATATCGAGATTTTTCTCCTAACTGCATTGCCGAGTCTAGCCAAGGAAGCGGATAGACTAAGAATTTTAGGACCAAGTGACACCTACAGACTTGATGACTTCGACAATTGCGGAACTAGCCAAAAATCACACCCATGCTCGATCCCTAAAGAGATGGGAAGGATTCAAAGATGTAGTCTTGCCAGGATCATTCTGGGCGACCCTGGAAGGTGAACTATCCACCTTCCTGGAAAGGACCCTACGGTGTGGGTCCCAACCAGCGCACCTTTCTGTTAAAAAAATATTTTTTATGCATCAATATTTTATTGAACTCAACTACACATATGGTCATTGTTCATTTCTTCTTTCTGACAACTTCATCCCTGGCTACCTCTTATCATTTCGAACATACACCGATCCATATCCAGTGCAGTCTGACCAGGGGAGCCACTCTGCACAGCGCAGGTATCCACCATATCCTGGACATTCACGGAAGTGGGAAGGGCAAGTTGAATAGTGGAAGCGATAATACTTTTCTGCAAGTTTCCGTTCTGGTCTTGGAAGCCCAGCTTCTGGTGGATGCATAAAAGATGGTTTTGCAACACTGGGTCGTTGGGGAATTTGCCTGTTGCAAGTCCCATAGCTACGTTGTCAGAGATCCCTGTTGTCCTTTGGCACTCCTTGTGGTAGCGCATTAGGGTGGCCAACTGGTTTGGTGGTATCATCTGAAAGGTATAATTAGAGTATTTTAATGATAATAAATGATTTTATTGGACGAAACCTGACAATGGAGAATAAAACAGAAGTAGCGTAGAAAAATGACTTACCAAAGGGACAAAAATCAAATTAAACAGGTTTATATTTCACTGAAGGCTACTGTGTTGTTGTTGGTTTGAAGGAGAGGGGGTTTCTATAGAAATTTGAAATGGGCATACATTGCATTGCCCTATATTTTCAATTAATATTTCCTTTTTTTCTACTGATAGTAGGTAAACCTACGATGTCAATAAGTATTGTATGTCAGGAGCTCAGATGTATTTCTTGAATTACACAACACAACAAAGTTTTTGTTTCGGGGTTGAAATTAGATGATTTTAATGTATTTCCACGTGTTAAAACCGAAAGTGACCATAAAAATTATATATTAGCTCTTGTTTTCAAGATATAGTATCATTATATTATATATAT
>WOGP01001540.1:0-18782 GCA_015342065.1 Leptinotarsa undecemlineata | reverse complement strand
GTGTTCCTCTTTGTGGATGATTTCAGCTTGAGCCCATTTGATATTATGTTGATGAGTCCAAACATGCTCTGCTATTCCGGATTTGCTAGTTTCTCGCAGTCCGCGTTTGGTGGCATGGTTTTTGTGAGACTGCTACGGATAGTGTTCCCAGATCTGAAACAGGTCCTGATGTTATATTTGGACCCAATACTTCTTATTCTTTCCGATAAACCTTTGATGTAGGGAAGTACAAGTACTGGTTGTGACGGCTTCTCACCTTGTGGAGCTCTTGTTTTCTTCTAGCTAAAACATGTTCTACCATCACTGTGGAATAATCATTCCGTTGAAGGTCATTTTTGATGACGCCTACTTCTTTTTCGAGACCTTCCTCTGTATTACAGAGCTCGAAAGCGCGGTCTAGTAGAGTTTTGATGATTCCTCTCTTAGTCGATTGATTGTGGTTGGATTTCTGGTTCAGATATTGTCCTGTGTGGGTTTTCGATATACAGATGTTTCCCATTTAGTGTCGGTCCTCTTCACCAATACGTCTAAGAAAGGTAATTCGTTGTGGGCTTCTTTCTCCATCGTGAAAGTGATGGAAGGACTTACGTTGTTGATGTGCTTCAGGAAATTGGCTAGTTCTGCATTCCCATGGTTCCATATCATGAAGGTGTCGTCTACGTATCTCAACCAGACTCGGGACTTCTTGTGAGCTTCTTCAATGGTCAGAGTTTCAAACCACTCCATATACATATTAGCTATTATCGGTGGAAGTGGCGATCCCATTGGCAGTTCCTCATCTTCTACTACTTCCAACTGAAGGACGAATTTTTAACACAATACTTTTGACGACTTTTTGGTGGCCAAAATGGAAGAATTGAACATGCCTGACATGTGTTTTCAACAAGACGGTGCCACATGCTACACGGCACGCGAAACAATGGTCCAACTAAGAGCCGTCTTCCGTGAACAGTTTATCTCACATTTGGGGCCCGTCAATTGGACGCCTAGATCGTGTGATTTATTGCCTTTGGATTATTTTTTGTGGATTCATGTTAAGTCTCATGTCTAGAGGAATAAACCAGCAACGACTGACGCTCTGGAAGCCAATATTGAAGCATGTATACGTGAAATACCGGTCAGAGAGAGTGTGCCAAAATTGGACCTTGCGCATGGGCCATCTAAAGCGGAGCCGCGAATAACATTTACATGAAATCGTCTTCAAACTTCGAATTATAATAATCGTTCTATCGATTCCAATACAGATTTCACCAATTTTTTCAAATTTTCGTGTTGTGTTAAAAATGAAATCCTATACCTCTTAAAAAATCACTCGTTACTAGTATTTTTAATTCGTTATGGTTTTGAGCTTATTAAAAACAATTTTCAGTTTTTAGTTCGATGTTCTTTAAAAGTGTGGTTTTTAGTTTTTCAAACTATATTTATTTTTTGTGTGTGTCTCTTCAGCATCTTAAAAGAACGTTCCCTGCAAGTGGCTGTCGATGGAAGTCTTTCGAATCCTTTCGCCATCAACGCTGGTGTTCTCTAGGGATTCATATTGTCTGCAACCCTCTTTTTATTGTATATCAACGTCTTATTGAAACAAATGTAGAATCCAATATATTGCTTTGCTAACGATAGCACATTTGTCTCGTCATTCCTTTTGGAATCCAGGACATCGTCTACTGAGGAACATCTTCACCGGCAGCAGGAGGTTGCACAATTTCGCATTCTGCTTCGATAAGTTTGTTGGGGATTGAAATAGACATCAATATATCTTGGCACAATCATGTCGCTGGAATTGCAACGGCTGCACTCTGGGGTTGAATCAGTGTCCAATTTTCGAATACAATACTGTCATTTACAGATACTGTTATAAATGTAATGGGTTTTGATTAAATTAAAAAGGGAAGTTACGACTAGGAAAAGGTTTAAATAAGTATATTGAGAACAATTATTGCACCTCATTTTCTCGAAGAAATCTGTAATGTCTGACAGACACTACGTAAAGTCCAACGGGGAATAACTACAGTATTAGGTCGTTTGAACCAGAACATGCAAGGGAAAATTCATCCAATGTAAAAGTACTTGACGCGGAGAGTAACTCCAACATGAAAATTCTGAATGGGAATGTACAATGTATATCAAACAAAATTAATTTGATTGAACAACTAATGAATGATATAAAAGCAACTTTTCTCTGTTTCAGTGACAGACAAAAATCAATATTTCGAAATTGAAGGCTATCAGGAGGTTTTCTGTGGCAAACAAAAATCAATATTTCGAAATTGAAGGCTATCAGGTTAGCAAATATGAGATTTTTAGATAATAATAAATTAATTGAATTGAATTGAATGTCAAAATTTATACTTCATTTGTAGCCTATCAATTGAGTTGATATTTGTAGGTTCTGCCATTTTATTTGGCAAATACACGGCCATAATATGTTTATATAGATCGCCAAACAGCTATGTTAATTTATTCTTCGTGCAACTATCCTCTCTATTGGATAACGTTACTGACAAGTTGGAAAACGTGTTTAAATGAAGTGACTTCAACATTGACAGTTCAACGAAAAATGTTAACACATTAATGCTATGCTACATAATCGAATCTTATGGATTGATATCCCTTTTTAACAAACCAACATGAATAGGAACCTTAGGCAAATTTTAAACTGTTAGTAATACAGATTATACTTTGAAAAACACTTGTTGGAGTAGTTTACTTCTTGATAATTTTAATATGGGAATATCAGATCATCATCCACAAACTACAAGTTCTATCAATTACAATGAAATGTGAATTTTGAAAAATTCATGAACTCTCCAGAGCTGAATATTTTTAAATTTCTCAATAAATTCGAATCTGTCAAATTTGCCAATGTAAACGAAGCATTTGGTGGTTTTTGGAAATATTTTCACTTGTGTTTGAGACAGCCTTTTCTAAAGTTTCAACACACAAATGCCAAAAGCAGGTCAATAAAAAAATTAATCTTTACTCATCATTGAGGCGTAAAATTGATGACATCAAGTACTTGAATCATTTGAGAAAACAGAAAAACTCCGAAATTTCTAACAATGCATATAAAATGATTAGGAAAACTCTTGCAAATGAGATACGTTAGGAAAAACCAATCATTTCATGAAAAAAGTGAATGAATTTACCACTTAAAATAAAACACTTTGTAATATTATTAAACAGACCTGTAAAATTTATGAAACCAATAGTATTTCTATGAATCATAATGATAATTCGGTGAACGATGAATTAAAAGTCGCAAAAACATTCAGAGAATATTTATTAAGTATTCTAGATAAAAACACTATATCCATTTCATCAACAATGTTTTCTTACCAGCAGGGGTAGAAGTAAAAAATATTGTGGAATCACTACCTAATAGAAAAAGTGCAGGGTATGATGAGGTTTCTTTCGAACTTGTTAAAGAATGTATTCAAATTATATCTGAAGCAATTGCGTACCTAATTAACTCATATATTTCTTTTGGAGGCTACCCTAATCTTCTTAAAATCACACTATTGAATCTGATATTGAAACATGGCAATTGCACTAACATCGAGAATCATCACCCCATATCAATTATCAGCGTCTTCTCTGAAATGTTTGAAAAGATTATATAGAGCAGAATAAATGACTACCTGGAAACATTCGACTTGATGACTAAGTACCAACATGACTATCGAAAATATCTTTCAATGGAACAGCAGCACTCAAATTGGTTCAACAAGTCCATGATGCAATTAACTAGCAGAAAGTAGTTCTGGGACTTCTATTCGACTTGAGTATTGAAATAATTTCGGAAAAACTCTTCAACATTAGTATCAGCGACAATATTAATAGGCTCATTGTGTCTTTCTTGAATAACAGATATTTTGAGGTGAAACAAAACAATACATTATCTGACTAGTATTCTGTTACAACATGAACACCACAGGGTAATATTCTTTATCCGTTGATATTTTCACTCTATGTCAATGATCTTCCTGATGATATAAGTTATGGTAAAGGGTACCTTTATGCAGATGATATGTCTATCAGTTTATCGAGCAAAATACTGAATGAAATGAATACCCAAGTGAACACTGTATTGCAAGGATTCGATGAGTGGTGTTTCACAAACAGACTAATCGTTAATATAAGACAGTTCATATTGAATTTGCATATTCTCCTCGGAGTGTACTTAACTTCAATATCAATTTTGTCAATGAATCTCTGAGATCAACAGCTTATATAAAGTTTTTGGGAAGAATGAACAATTTCCTTTTTACATAGCGAGAACACATTGCGTTCATATCTAAGAAACTGAACCAATCGTGATTCCTAATGATATCACTAAAAAGTAAACTATATACTGAAATCTATAATAACGGTATATTACGCGAAATTTCACTCCATAGTATGTTGTAACATTGCTGTCTGGGGGGTTAGCCACAGAATTAGCAAAATATTTGTGAAACAAAAGGCACCGTTGGCGTTAATTTTTACCCTTGATTACAGAACATCAAAAGAAAATATTTCAAGAGAATGAAATATAAACTGTGGCAAGCATATTTATTTTAAAACTCTTGGTATTCATTCATGAGAATATAAGATATCTCGACCTACGATCGGAAGTAAATAATTTCAATACTAGAAAAAACAATATGCTCACAACTCGAAAACATATCTATACAAAATACGAAAAGTCCCCTGTGTTTATTGAAACGAGTATCTATAATAAATTGCCAGTATAGAGACACTGCCAAAAATTGCCTTCAAACAGAAACTTAAATCTTTTGTATTTCAAACATCCGTTATGCAATGTTTGAAATCCAAACTGAATAGAGAAAAACGTTTTTCAATTCAGTGTTCATATGAAATTATTCGTTTCGGAAGAATTTTTTTTTCGTGTAATTCAATTTTTATATGAAAGTAGCTGTTTCAGGAGGGTTTTCAATTCCAGTTTGAGTGTAGTCAAAAAAAAGTTGGGGCTTGTTGAACATTTTCAATGTCATGCAGATAGGACCTTTCATGATTATTGAAATCTGTCCTAAGAATTTTGAAATGCAGTATGCCTAACTTTTTATACTTTCTCAGCTTCTCCACAAAACATTCTATTACAGTACATGAACCATGATTGTGGATCATCTTAGAGGCATAATTGATCAATGATATATATTTTTGGGTAGTTATTCAACAGTGCGGATTCTAGTCATCTCAAAATTTTCGACCGACAAAGGATAATGACAACTGAGGGTGTGATACTTGGAGGGTTATGACATACTATATTTTCACTGAAGTTAGCTTTAAACATTTTTCAGATACCTTCTGTTTGAGCTATAACTATTGCTGATAGTTTCAACGGTATGCAATCATATCTAATCCATGATCTTGATACAACGAAATATTAGGATGAGTAAATATTTCATTGTACTGCTTTCAATTTACAGTCAGCCGACATGATATGCTCACTGGATAATATTCTGTATTGGTATATTGTGGAATTTTTTTTCATATCTCCATTGTGAAATCAAAATTCTTCCAAAATATATTGTTTCATTTCAGTTTTGAAACTGAAACCCATAGAACTCGTAACATTGGTAGCCAAACATACTCTATATACTATACTCAAATTACTGAGTTTTATGTTTCCACAAGAATTGCTGAACTATCAAATTTGCAAAGAACTCTGTGATGTTTTTGAAATAAGTGTTACTGGAACACAATGAAAAATCCAAAAAAAAAGTACACTAACCTGTTACAAGTTGATGATCAATAACACTATCTATTAAAATAACACAGGCCTGTTGGCCTTTTTCGATAATTTCAACTTATTCCTGCGTAATTTGGTGTCCTCATTACGAAAAAAATAAAAAAGATTTCAACCAATTTTTTACATTTCACTTCAGTAAAAATAAAGTTCATGCACCAAAATGTATATTTTTAACTATTTACAATTACAATGAATTTTACCGCAGTATATACTCAAATTGTTGTGTGCTTTTCATTAAAAAAATAAAATGGTTAAACGTGATTGTTAAAATTCTAATAACGCTTTTCGCTATATTTGTGGTAATTTTGTAATTGAAAAACATCAACGACCATTTCTAAGTTTGTGAAAAAAAGTATACTTTGCATATTTTGGTAAAGAAATCAGTAATCAAGACAAATGTTGAGTTCCTTACAGAGTATAATATGTTTGTTACGAGGATCTAAGGAAATGGTATCAAAAAATTGTTTTTGAATTTGCAGTACAATTTGGAGAAAACAAAAAAATAATTTAGATGATTGTTATTTTTGCAATGTAGATGTTAATGGATATAACTCTAAAAAGTTACTGTTTATCCTAACGTTACATCTGCTAATTGGCCAATAGAATACGGACCAAGATTTTCTGTCCCTGTGCAACCTGAGGTTATTGGTGATATTTTACAGTGTAGTAAAAGTCCAATTTGAAACCACAGTTATTTGCATATGCAGAGATTCAGTGAGAGATTTGGGTTTGACTGAGGAAAAAGCAGTATTACTGGGATTTATTTTAAAAGAGAAAAATTTATTGAAACCTCGAATATTTTTTTGCCATTATAGAACAAAAGATAAACAATTCATTCAATTTTTTTGTAGGACGATGATCTGGTTTACTGCCATAACATTGACAGTTTGACGAATGAATTTGGCATTGAATACAAAAAAAAAGAATGGACACTTTTCATCGACTCATCAAAATCAATTTTGAGAGGTAGGCTATCAAATAACAGAAGTAGGTACTTATGTTTCAGTGCCTGTGGAACATTCAATTCATATGAAAAAAACTAACAAAAATTTTAATATTACTTTAGAGAAAATTAACTCTACAGGTCATGGCTGTTAGCTGCGATGATATTTGAAAGTTGTCCCCATGCTCATTGGTCAACAAAAGGGATTCACAAAGTTTTCATGTTTTTTTATGTGTATTGGACAGCCGAGCAAAGGATCAACATGGATCTCAAAAACAATGGCTCCTAAGGAAAACTTCGAGACCTGGCATAAAACATTTTACACGAAACTTTAATTGACACCAAGAAGATTTTTCTACCTCCACTGCAGGTATATTTGGGTTCAATAAAACAATTTACTGAAGCTTCGCCTAAAGATGGTGATTGTTTTCGATATGTGTGTGAGAAGTTTCCTCATTTATCGAAAGCTAAGCTAACTGAAAGGATTTTCGTCGGGCCTGATACCCGTTAATTGATGTTCGTTTCAAACTTCAAAGCAACAATGAATGAGAAGGAAAAGGAGGCTTGGATATCCTTCAAAGAAGTTGTGATTAAGTTTTTGGGTAATGTCAAATACCCAAACTATAAACTAATCGTAGGTAACATGATAAACAAGTTTAAAACTCTTGGTTACCTGTTGAGCCTCGAAGTTTTACACAACGATCTTAACCTCTTTCCTTGAAACTTAGTGAAGTGCAAGGGAAACAGTTGAAGCAGGACATAAAAGAGATGGAGAAACGATATCAGGGACGGTGGAATATCAAAATGATGAGTGATCATTGTGGTCACTTCACAGAGAACGAATCGCAATTAATAGGCAAAAAATCTAAGCAAGAAATTTTACGGCGAAAAAAAAGTAGAAATATGAAAAATATTATAATTTGTGGATTTTATATTATAATTTGAGTAATTTGATATGATTGTTAGCAAAAGTATAACCAATTTATGATATTATGATTAGCTAAGTTAGTATATATATTTATATATATTTTTTAAGTAATAAACCATATTGCGAAAGAATGGTGAGTAATAAAAAACTGCTATGAAATACGGTTTCAGCATACAATAATACATAGGATTTAGGTAAATTTGTCTTAGTCTTCAAAAATATTTCTTTTTGTTGGCTATGTAATTATACAAATATGATAGAACCGACCAATACTTGTTGAGAATTCATTGAAACGTATTAAAAAACCATACTTCAATGTGCGATTTCCCCTTGAATGTCATTTTATTGTACGGTGACATACAAAGATAGTATTGTATAGCGAAATACGTGTCAAGATTTTATAAACTTCCAGTGAGAATCTCATATTGAAGTGTGTTTTTGGAATACGTAATAATTATACAGTTCAAATGGTAGTCACCAGTTCAACTGTTGAAACCACCGTGTAGTGAAACGCGTCTTGAATGAAATTTGAAGTGTGAAATTGTATAATTATTATCATGGATAGTCAAAAATATATTCAAAAGTCTCCCGTTGGCAGAATGAAACGGTATTTAAAACAAAAAATGCCAGGCTCCAATGCTGTTTTCATTTAATTAATTTGAAAGGCAAAGTTAACGGCATGTTGAGTTCTGATGAGATTATTGAAATAAAACATATTCATCATGACGTTCAAATAGTTATTCCTTCAAGTTTTGAAAAATTACATTATAATCGTTTTGTTCCAGGGCACTACTATTTGCCAGGAAGCTAATCTTTATACGATTTTAATAACTTAATTCAAGCACGAGTGAATCATGAATAAGTTTTGTTAATATAATGAATATTTCTCATCCTTCCAAAACATATAACTATGGACAAAAATACGGACTTTGCATAATTGAATCATTACCATTAGCTAATTATCATTACCTAAAATACCTGATTTGATGTTCAGTACGAAATCATACTGAAATCTTTCAGTAATTTGTGTGAATTGTGGTATTCCACGGTAGTTATCATACACATTTGAAGAATACTCTCGAATATTTCGAGCTATGTGAATGAATATAATAAAACGAAACCAATATTGAAAATTGCAAAGGGTACAAATCATTGCATTTAAAGTTGTTTTAAATTTTTTATGATTGTTTCGTACCATTTCATGAGTTTGTTGGACGATAGTTGAATGATGCCATGAGTTCTATCTATAACTGCGGTTGTTTTAATTGAATCCGTGAAGGCGGTCGTTTGTAGTTAGGGTCAAAGTGAGTAGATTTACTCGACCCTCCACTGCAATATTGTGAGTCATAACTACTTAAACACAAGCAAATAACTTCACTTATTTGACGTAGCCGATAACTTCACTTGGTAAGTGATTTTTCAGGGCAATATTGTGATTTTGCCAAGAGCTGAAAATCTGATCGAATTCATGGAAAAACAGGTAAACATTATAACCTCGAAAACCACTGCCACAATTTTGTTGGAAATCTTCTCGGAAATTTACAGTACACTCTTGTATTCCAGTGAGGACTGATTGACAGTCAGTTTGTGACTACCCTCGTTACGTAGATATTCAACATCATTGTGTGACTTGTAAAGTAGAAGTTTGTGGTACTGCAGGGTACCAAGTGAACCCATCAGCCAGCAAACACTATTCTGAATCTTTCAGATAACCTGTCAGAATGTGTGTTTCTAGAACCAATTTCTAAATCACTGACTTCGTGAGGGGTTGTTTGTTTCAATAAATTGATGAATGTAGCCGTTACTACGTGGTAGGAAATCATAATGAAAAAAAAGAAATGAAACTTTCTATGTTTTCACCACTTTTGTTTGTAACTAACGTTACTGTAGTTTCGTCCTATAGGGACATTTTCAAACTCATACAATAAAAATACAAATAAAATATACAATACAATATACAATGAAAAATACAAAAAATAAATATTTAAATTTGAAAATGTTTCATTTCTCTTTTCTTCAGGTTGTTTTTTTCTCTAATGTAGCTTCTGCTCCTCCAGAATTTGGTGCAAGTCAGATCCAAAAGATATTTTGCTCTTGAGATGAAGATAACTTGTTGCATCAGGAACCTCTATACCCATCACACAACTAAGGTGTTGAAGACACCATCCTGGCAAGCAATGATAAACCCCTCAGTTTCCGACTTCAGCCCATTCGACCTGAGAAAAGCGATGGTCAGGCGCTTTAATTGAAGAAACACCATGCATTGGCTTATCCTTGTGTTTCCGCAGAAGTGAGGTAATCTCTGCGGATTTTATTTGAGCTTTTTGCTGAACGAGTTCCAACTCAGTGACAGAGTTGTGGTCACCTCGTTCAGTGTCGAAAATTATACCGAGTTCATCAGCTGCTCGGGCAGCTGCATTGTGTATTTTCACCATTTCATAATTTTTTATAACATTTTTGTCATTTTTTCTTACATGTCTTTTTCAAACATATGTTACATGCATATGTTTTTTGTACATAATACCATTAATACCTATATGTACGAATGGTATGTTATACAAATTGGTTTCTTTATAGAGCTGTTCTGTTGAGTAGAGTTTTTTTTTCCTAAGAATTATTTCAGTTATAGTATTTTGCATGTCTTGGAGACTATACAGTTGCTATTGAATGTGCCTCCTAACCGGAGATACAATAGGTACCGTCAATAGATTTTTCATGTTTAAGATATCTATCAAATAGTACATTTTGTGAGTGAGCTATCAGAGTCGCTTCGTAACATATCCCATCTCATATGCTGATTCAGAACTTCACCAAGAGATTTCAACTTTGGTTATTTAATCAAAGGCCAGTCACATTGTTTTCTTTGTGGACATTCAGAGGTATGTATTTTTAGGGCATTATCAAATGGTTGATTGTTTTTGAGAATCGTGAAATGAACGAATTTGCTTTTACTCAGATTCAATTAGCCATATCTGGATATCCTTCAAAGTATTTGTTGCTGTTTGATATCATTGTTGCCATGTTTTGTCAGAAAAAATGAAAGCCGTGTCATTTGCATATGAAATAAGATCATCAACGGATTTTAAGCAGCAAATATATTATTGTGAACTTAAAATAAAATCGGCCCCAATACCGTGCCTTGTGGCACGGTATTGTGATTTCCTTTGAAGAACTGAGTTGAGTGTCAAAGTTGATGGTTTGTTTTCTGAGCGATAAATAATTTTGCAAAATGTTTAACGCTGGGCCACGAATACCGTACCAATTTAGTTTTTTCAGTAGTTCGTCATGTGCTACCGTGTCGAAAGCTTTAGCTAAGTCTAGAAAAACAGCAAGGCACACGGAATTATAGAAGGAGTCAATTACGGTTTTCGTAAAATGAATGTGAGTATTAGAGTTACTGATGAAACCAAATTTCTTTTTTGTTATGACATGATGAAATTCGAAAAACTTAACCAATCGATTTTTTAAGGTATCTTTAAAAATGTTCACAAAATTACTTATTACAGAGATGGGTAGGTCATTCTGAAATTTGTTTTTATTCCCTGCTTCATAAACTGAAGTTATTACTGATTCCTTTCATTGCTCTGGAATATTACCCGTTTTAAATATTTTATTTATGATAATTACTAAGGTATTCACAATGTACGGATGAATAATTTTGATTAGCTTCGCTGGTATCTCGTCAAGCCCTGGAGAACAATTACTTTTCATGTTGGAGACAATGTTGAATATTTTGATTTCTGTTACTGGTTCTATAGATAGGCATTATAGATATTTCATTCAAAAAGTCTTCCAGAAGGTTATCAGGCTCATTATTAGTTTTAGCCATCTCTTTTCCGACGGTTACAAAACAATCATAATCATTATTGGGTGAATTCATTTTTCAACTCATACCAGTAGTATTTTTACAACTTTTCTTTCGTGACGTCTCTCTTTATTATTGTTATCATCAAACCCGAGTTATCCAAGTATCTACATTCTGATATGACTTGATGTTTAGGTAAACTATTAAGAACAGTAACAACAAAACTTCGGATAGATCAGGAGAATACAGGGTGCCTATTAAACATGCGGCAAAAAACTAAGGAAATATTCTTTGGGCTATTCTTAGGATATTTTTTCCTTTGATGATTTTTCACAGGTCGCTTTGTTTCGAAGATACGGAGCGAAAAAAAATTTCGATAGTACCAATTTTGGTAATTTTAAAATTATAGAAGTATAGCCTACCACACTGGACCTACCAAGTAATAAATTCCGATTATAGTGGAAGATGTGGAAAATTCAAGATATCGAATAATTACTGCTTGTAACGCAATCAGAAACGATTCTGGTGTTTTGGAAAGAGTTCGGGAGTCAATGAGAATTGGATTCCTGCATCCGCGTAGGGGGAGGCTAGTCATTTTCAACAGTTCTTGTAGATTTACAAACATTACATGTAATTATTGGTGATGAATTTTTATTGTCGAAATTCTTTTTCTCTTCGTATCTTCGAAACAAAGCGTCCTATCAAAATATCCTTAGAATAGTCCTGAATGAGTTGATTTACGGTTCTTGCTTGAAACTTCATATCGGCCAAACTGGTAGAACTTTTTTCCAAAGAACAAAAGAATCTCCAGGAGTAGTTTCTTGAACGTGAAGGTTAATTTCACTACTGCAAATCATTTTTTGACAGGGGGGCATGCGTTCTACAATGATTTGGAAGTGATATGTTTGAAACTCAATTTTTTATCCGCTGGTTAATTAAAATATTCAGGAATTTTGGAAATTTACTGAATGTCTGAATATTATTCAATTTTTATGTTTTCTAATGTGGAAATTGATAATTATTTCATCACAAGTGCATTTAATGAGTTGATGACATTTTATTTTGTCATGTGTTCACACCCAAATTTAGGTGAAAAGAAATTATCGTCATGAGGGCCGTATAGTTCAAATTGTTATTACATAAAGCACTAATTATGTAGAATTCAGTCGAAATAAAAACCCGTGAGGTGGCTATTCTGTTGGGAAACACGTGTTGTTGTTGCTATCTATCCAGTGGAAATCATTTAAATATGATGTTTCTTGAAAATTTCATGGAATTTCTGTATTTGAATAAATTCAATTCAGTTTAAAATAAGTTTCAAATATTTTTCATATGGGAGTTCAGAAGTTTGTGAAAATTGTAGGCGCGAAATCAGATGATTCATTCTATTAAAAACGCCAATAAACTCAATAATCTGATTTCTGAAATACATTGTCGATAACAGATGTTCGATGGACAATCGAATAAATTGATGATGTAGAATGATCCTGTTAGTCACGAATGTCGATATTTCGCTCTTAACTTAACTTTAGCTGCCAGAGAACTACCCACTTTATGAATAAAATGTTACGTAATAAAATTCAACGGTTACCGCCTTGTTTCAAAGGAGCAACAGAAATTAATCGTCAAACTTATCAGATCCACAAATCAGCCTATATATTCGTAGTCAAATCATCTAATTATGTTGTTGAGAACACTTCGACTCTATACATAAAACATATTTTTGATACTGAAGTAGGCGTAGAAATCAATAAAAGATCAAAGAAGGCAATCAACGTTGAGATACTAAAATTGAAGATTTTAGATTTATCGACAGATCCAATTTTAATGTTCACTTGAATTTGTTACATCAGATTTAGGTTCGACCGGAGAAATATGATTCTCGTTTTTGGGCTGAATAACAGATATGATATACGATAAATAATGGGGAGTGTGATGAATGTTTGTTTGAAGGTGGTTGACAATGTTTCGTGATGTATTACATCAGTTCGGACTTCCATATAATAAAAATGGATTTGAAATCCCTGAAAAAAATAAAAAGATTAAACGACAATAACCGTTTTACTAAACACAAAAAACTGAAATTACAAGGAATTAACATACAAGCTACAAACAATAATTAAAAAATTTAAATATTAATAAAAGCTGAAAAATAAAAATATTATTAACGAAAATGAAAAATAAAAATGAAGATTCAAAGATTCCAAACCAGGTTGCGTCACGACGTTTCAAATTTCGACGTTTCGAATATAGAATATTATTATAGAATATATTAAATTTTTTTTGTTGACAATTCACTTGGAGTTTCTGTATGTCTGTTTCTGTATTCCTTGTAAGTTAGCCTTCTGTTATCATCATTTTGAAGTTTGCATAAATTTTTCAAACTTCTATACTTTTTTGTCAAATTTTAAAATAACCTTTCAATATTTCATTTATCAATTTCTGTTACCAATTGAATAAAATTGAAATATCTGTCGAAATTACCTAGTGCTCTTCAGATGAAAACCTTATAAAACGAGTTTTCATCTCTTCTGATACAAAGAGTACCCTTACAAAACAAATATTTCTGTGTGTTCTGTCTATGGTGAATTGACTAAATGGATCGTTCAGTGGTATATTGTTCAAATAGGAGAAGTATTGTTTTTGAGATCATTGTGATTGCGACCTACACAACCTTCTATTCTCTGATCAAATCATTTTTTCTTCGAAAGTGGAAAATGTAACTGTAACTGAAAAAATTGGGAGGTAGTTACTTTCAACGCCGGCAGCAGTAAAAGCTATTATTCTTACTCATTTCTTGACTGCAATCAAGTTATAGTCAGCAATACCTGAAAATTATGTACACATACATACATCGTGTAAACATCTCATTGTGAAAAACTATGCATTGAGACGTCATTATTTCCACCTGAAGCGCAGTTCACTTCAAGATGAAAATAATTTGGATCACAAGTTCATCTAGTTGCTTTGGAGCAAAAGCTGCAGTTTAGTGGTCGATGTTGAAGTTTGACTTTGCTAATGATCGTCTTGGATATTCTTTTTTATCTTTGATATTCAATAGATAGTGGTAGTGAACGGTTGAAAAAATTTTACTATCAGGCTTGCTTCTTTTGGCATTCGATTGATTCAGCCTAGCACCACTTAGGAGACCGTGGCGGGCCGAAACAGCGCTGTTTATTGTTGGATTAAAAGTGCATCTATATTCAAAGATATATTTGAGGACCCAAAGGTTTTATCAAGAATTTGTAGCTGGTTACAACCAAACTTCCTCTCAGGAACAAATTTATTTCATTGCCAATGATTGTATCATGTGACATTAAAAAGTTACTTGTAACTTTACCTGAAATATTTTTAATTTGGTAGAACGATTAGTGTTTTATATGACTGGTGACTGGCGTGAATCTATTCATTAAGTAACAAGCAGTCAGATTTTTCTTGGGCAACTTATTGAAAAATAATAATTAAATATCAGGTCTAACATTGTCAGTGGATTAAAATTTGAGTCCATCATATATGTATGTTGGAAATATAGCTAGTATTGAATTTAGTGATCTCTATATGCTATTCTTTGAATAATTTTGAATAGCGGTAACTCATAATGATACGCCCATGGTTGATCCAAACCACTCGCATTCCTTCAACAGCGAATTCTTTATATTCATTGAATCGATCAATCAATCTAAAAACTGTCCCGGAAACCGTCTCTTTCTGCGTGTTCTAATAGAAAATCTCATTAAAATATAAAGAAAACAGGAGCATCACTAATGCCATAGTTATAGGAGTGAATCTCGTAATAAAATTCAAATTTATGTAGAGTTATTCGATATCTGGCTCGGTCAACGCTTCTCCTTCTTTCAGTTTTCATTTTTGTACCGTGATCAATCTCTTGTAATTACGTCGGATCGAAAATGAATACGCACCTGCTTCGGGGTTCTCTTTACTTTGACGGGCAACCAATTAAATTTGTCGAAACCGCATTATGACTAAATATACATTTCTTCTTTAGGGATCGTGCATGGCATCAATTATTTTTGCCTTCTGTTTTTATTTGACGCCACACTTGGGTGTGTTTTTACTGTGTACTTCGTGTGGCGTCGTGACGAGCATCTGAATGAGTTTTGATAGGACCGCTGTCAATTAGTTACTCAATTATCTCATGAGTCTTCTATTCATGAGAAAAATAATTGATTGATTGAGCCACATTATTCATACCTAAGTGATTTGAAGAACGACTGAATTCATACAAAACATATACAGTGCGGTCCATATGAATGGAATAAATTTATTTTTAGCGTTATTATGTACTATGTGGAAAAAATCTGACACAGGTCGATTTTTATTCCTAAATTGGCAATTTACAGTATGAAAATATTATGCCCCTCCAGCACCCCTTCTGAATTATAAGCTTCCCCTCGAAAATTTTAAATAGCAAAAGGGGTCGTGTGGCACTTTGCTGGAAAATAATATTAGTCCTCTGTTCAGCAATTTGAAGGTTATTTAAGTTTTGTGCAATCATAACTGAGAAAATTGATTTTTAGGATGTAAAATTTTGATAATGTCTCTAGGTATCATAAAATTTTACGTAGAATGAAGATAATGATGCCACATATAACCGAGGCGATTTGGGAATTCTCGTTCAACATTTTGTATGACCTCGGGGGTTATTTTGTTGATTTCTTTCGTTATCCTAACTTTTAAATTAGCAATATTATTTGGTCTATTGAAATATACTTTAGATTTTAAATAACCTCATAAGAAGTAATCGAGAGGAGTCAAATCGGGAGATCTAGCCGGTCATTCGATCGTTCCACGTCTTCCAATCCACTTATTGGAAAAAACCTCGTTCAAATAATTTCTAATTGTATGTGGAGCTTCGTCTTGTTGGTAGTAAATAGTTCGATCCATCTCATTTGGATGATTATCATCAGGAACATGTATTTGTAATGTAGGCACTAAAAAGTTAATAAAAAAATCTAGATAAACCTCACCATTAACAGTGCCCTCAAAAAAATAAGGGCCAATAATTTCATTGTTAATGATACGAGTCCAAACGTTAACAAGTGAACAGAGCACCCACATCGAACCGACCGGCTACCGTCCGTCTTTAAAGATTCTCATATGTTTGATTCAGTGATGGAGTAGTAGGAAACCAAACAGATTTTTCCTCAATAATTTTTGAACCTATCGCCTGAAATCTCTTGGCGTCTTTAGGCAAAAACTTTCTATGATCTGTCTTCAAGATTTCCAGTACAACCTAACGTACGGTAAGTCGGTAGTACCAACAAAAAATCACATAGTATGAGGCCATTGAACTTTCACTGTACAATATATATAAACGAGTTCATCACCCATAATAATCTTAGGCCAAAAGTTCTACCAAAGAAATAGATGAATGTACGCGTTAATCGTGGTAGGGGATCATGGATAGGAAAAATGAGAAATAAAACTCAGCTTATTTTTTCACCACTTGTATCAGTTATAAAAGAGAAATATCCATAATAACATTTTTTTCGATTCACAAAATTGACACCAAAGCAAATATTTGAAAAGCTATCCCAAGAAGTGAACCACGGAGGCATTTTGCGAGCTGAGGGATTTCAATAACTCAAACTTTTCATACTCAGTTTATTATTCAATCTTTCAGAAACTGATACGTTCTCAAAACGAATCAAATTTTTTTCTATCACTTTATGAAGTAAGCTTATTCATTAGATAATACCGCTATCGTTTAAATAGACAGGGTTATATTTTTAGGAGTGACAAAATGTTTGGGGGGAAATAAAGTTTTTGGCTTTCTACTACTCCATCTTGATATAAAAAATGTGTAAATCTTCCAAAGAAAGGAAGGAAGTAATCAATTTTGAAATAAGTAACTATATTCATAGATGTGAAGATCATACAAAGAAGTAACTTTCAGACACAAACTGGAAGAAAAAGCCCTCTTGAAACAACTACTTTCATATAAATATTGAATTACACGAAAGAAAAATTATTTCAAAACAGATACTTTTATATGAACACTGAATTGAAGAGAAGACCCTATTTTCCACTCAGTTTGTATTCCAAACATTCGTTATGGAATAAAATCAGGTAACATTCATAGGAATTCTACATTAAATGAATGGTAAAAAATTACACTCACGATGTCTACCAGTGAGGATGACAGTGTTCCATGGGATTTTCTTCCAGTTTGAGTCTGAAAGTTACTTCTTTGCATGACTTACACATCCATGTATAGAGTTAATTAATTTAGAATTGATTACATGCTTCCTTTCTTTGGAAGATTTCCACATTTTTTGTATCAACATGGAGTAGTAGAAAGCCAAAAACTTTCTCTCCCAAAATACCGCTATTGTATTATTTCAGCACCGGTAAGAATGGTTACTTCCGTATATTTTGTGACATGTTCCTCACACCGTATTCATTCTACTTTGGAAAACTTGCCCGATGCGAGTTGATGTACTATCATTTGAAAATATTTTCGGTTGGAAATTATTCATTTCCAAGTCATGTATTTGTCCAGATATGGTCTATATTGTTTTTTCCAACCAAACTCATTACCTGAATCAAGTAAACTGTAGAATATAATCAAATATACGTAATTCATAAACTATTTCATGAATACATTTGGAGAAAAGACTAATGTTTGAAAAACATTTGGCTCATCAGTGCAAGGTAGTGTTTTTCATCAGCATAATGAGTGGCAAAACAGCCCGAAACTGGACTGCAAGTGTGTTCCGATAATTGAAAATCCATTGCGGTAATTGTTTCACCAACAGCATATGCATGAATAACTTTAGTGAATAATCCTACACAGACACCTTTTAGATATAATCCAACGCCCTTTGTGGAATTAGCCAGGAGAGTAGTTGTTTTATGATAGGTGTCGGTCCATTAACCTACAGTGTAGGGAGTTGAGACTGGCCTGAATGAATTGTTCCTTTATATGATTTGATTTATAGCCAGTTTTAAAGTATGCCCAATGACTAAATGTGAAGTTGTTATATGACAATTGAAAAATATTAATTATGTGTCCGTTACTTGTTGTTATTTAACTTACACCATTCAACCAATCATAGTTGATCAGATTCATAACTGTTTTTCTCAAAGCTAGTCATAGAAGAACAAATTTATAATTGTGTATTTCTTATTTTCAATCACAAATAGGCCCTGACAACTTTACTGACGTGTTGAAATATATAGATAAATTTCGATGAGACCTATCGCTTACCTCAAAATCAGGGTCATAGGATGAAGAAGGATGGGTTGCTCCTTCTAAACAGTCTTCATCACCTTCCTCTAAAATTTCATAGTTTTGGGGTGGAGAAGGGACTGGCAAATTGTCTGAGTGTGG
>WOGP01001539.1:0-18782 GCA_015342065.1 Leptinotarsa undecemlineata | reverse complement strand
CCGCCTAGAATATTTCCGGCGTGTCAGACCGCTTTGTGGGCGGTCCTACCTTTGATCGCAGAGGCAATCGGTCAGGGCCGGCTTCAGATTCATTACAGTATATTTCATTATTATTTGTAAGAAATATTAACATAAAAAAATTGAAAAACAAAGAAAAACTGTAAAATAATGAAGATTGGTTACCATATTCTTTCCATATTCATATTGAATCAGTGAGTAATCAAATGTTAGCCAAAATAATAATGAAAAATGCGTTGACAATTAGCTCATGTGTTGAAATGATGCCTCTCTGTGAGTAATCAGCGGAATTTCCGTTGTGGTAAGGACGTTTAACATTTTCCGCCTCCCCTGCAAATTACGTCAAGCTAGCAATTGCTTCCTCTTTGTTTCCATTGAATTGAGTTTTTATTGTCACCAATTTATGCAGTATAATAGATTCTGCCCAACACAATGAAATATATTCGCATCATAATTCATTATCTAATTTCCAATGTATCACAGTTAGAAATAATTTTTATTTTCATTCTATAATCGATATAATAGATATAATAGGTATAATTGAAGAAATCAGAATAACAGAAAATGTCAAAACCCATTGAATACTATAGTACAGTGGCCACTTCGGCACAGTTATTGAGAAACCATATAGTTAGAAATGTGAAAGACTTTTTTGTTTTGTGCGTGATGCTTCAAAATTCTCAATTATTTCTCTGTGAAGTAGCAGTTTCGTAGCAGTTTCCAACTGAAGGACGAATTCTTTACGCAAGATGAGGGACTGCCAATGGGATCGCCTGTAATATCCAATATATATATATTTGAAGTGATGTGAAACTCTGGCCACTGAAGAAGCTCACAAGAAGCTCCGAATGAGGTTGACAAACGTGCACCTTCATAATATGGAACCATGGGAATGCAGAACTAGACACCTTCCTGAGCTATATCAACAACGTAAGTCCTTCCATCACTTCCACAATAGAGAATGAAGTCCACAATGAATTGCCATTCTTAGACGTATTGGTGAAGAGGACCGGCACTGAATGGGAAACGTCTGTATATCAAAAACCCACTAGACCGTGCTTTCGCGCTCTGTCATACACTTAAAGGAAGTAGGTATCATAAAAAATGACCTTCAACGGAATGGTTACTCCAAAGTGATGAGGCTCCACGGTATTTGTACCTCCCTACATCAGAGGATTGTCGAAAAGGATAAGGAGTATTGGGTCCAAATTCAACATCAGAACCTGTTTCAGATCTGGGAAGACTATCCGTAGCAGCCTCACGAAAACCGGGCCACCAAACGCGGACTGCGATTCCAAGAATTGCATTTACCGGATACCCTGTGAGCGCGGAAAATCCTATATTGGTGACATTATGAGGTCATTGAATGTTCGCATTGCCGAGCACAAGAAACACACACAGCGAGGGGAAACCAGCAAATCAGGAATAGCAGACCATGTTTGTTTCAGGCCCTCCTAAAAATATACGTACCCCTTCACATCACGAGTTCAATTTCAATTTTTTCAAAAACTTTCACCAAAACAGCTGGAACTTGTTTGATAAAGGATATAGCTAATTATGTATTTTGTAGTAACTACATAATAGTTCTCAAGATATTCAAATTTCAACTCAACTTGTGAATTATATAAATATAAAAGAACAAATCGTGAAGAAAAATTTACAAATTGAGTGGGCATACTTAGAGACTGGCTGTAAATCAAATTATCTAAGAGAACAATTCGTTTAAGCCAGTCTCAAATTACCTATACTGTAGGTTAATGGACTGACACCTATCAGAAAATAACTACTTCCCTGGCTAATAACACGAAGGGTGATAGATTATATCCGACAGGTGTCAGTGCAGTGCTTTACTGAAGTTATTTCTGCATATGCTGTTGGCGATAAAATTGCCGGAATCGATTTTCAATTATTGGAACACACTTGCAGACCGGTTTCTGTTTGTTTGGCCAATCATCAGTGCAAGGTATCATCAACATGAATCTTGCGATTTGAATATCGAATATTTCAGAAACGGTGACTTCTGCAGAAACGCAAGTTATATGGTACCTGCATTTTATAATAAACAAAATCCATTTTATCGTACTGTCGACAGTTAAGAATATAAGTATTGCGAAATTTCTCTTTGAAACTTTGACTCCATTGGCATTCGAGCACTTTGCAGTAATTGCTTTTTAAATCTAAAGCAAATGAACTTCAAACGTTCAAGCCACTCTTTATATACCTACACAGTAGGTTTAATGGACCGACACCTATCAGAAAACAACTATTCCCCTGGCCGATACCACGAAGGGCGTTGAATTATATCCGACAGGCGTCAGTGCAGGAATCTTCATAGAAGGTTTTCCTGCCTATGCAATTGGCAATACAACTGAAAGAGTCGACCCCCAATTCCATTAAACCTACTGTGTAGGTATATAAAAACTGGCTTGGACGTTTGAAGTTCATTTGCTTTAGATTTGTTTACTGCCAGTCTTAAAGTAAGCCCACTGACTAATGAGAAATTGCTTTTTACTATAAAATTATGGTCTAGCAAAAAATGTAGCATACTGTAATTCAATCATCTGATGAGCCTCTGCAGCGTCTATCAGTTCTGAATTATTATTTTTCAAAACAATTATAAAGTAAACATATGAATACGTCAGTCCAGAAATAATGTTATGGTGCCCAAGAAATGTATTTCTGTTTAAAATATATGCATTATCTACTTTGATAAATGATTCACACATCACTATAATCCCAGGCATAACAATCTAGTTAATAAGCTGAATGAGTTTTTTCATTTTAGACGTTAACTATGCTCAATGCTCGAAATGGATCCAAGATATGGCAGTATAATACAAACAGGATGAATATCTTTGTGGCAAATTTCATTCCAGATCAAAATAACGATAACGTTTCTGATGTGTTAGCATCACAATCTTCACTTGGGGGTAAGTAAACATAGTTCAATACTGAACTTATGATTTTATATACAATTAATGAACTTTAGATGGTGGAACAGGCACCGGTAATCTCGTGTTATTTTCGGGCAAGAGCGGACAAGAGCTGAAACGATTCAAGATCCCTGGTGATGCGCAAACCTTCTATATGCCTCAAATCCTTACTAAAAATGATACGAACTCGTATGTAATTTTTGGAACGGGTTCGCCATCCTCTAGTGGTAATCTGAGTGTGAATACGGTTGATGGAATTACTTCTGGAAAGTTGGTAAGAGCAAATAGTAAATAGTGAATATAGCAAATTCCAATTCTTCTAAAAAACTTATCGTGACCAAACATCACAGCTTCAGCAACCGCACAATCTTTGTTGTACAGGTACCTTACAATGAAAAGTCCGATTTGTGACTTTTAGTTAAACTGAACTAGTTAGTTAAACTAAAATTCATAAATCCATTTTCAGTGGGTTCTTCGAATAATGGATGATTTTGAATATTTTTCCATTATTGATATTTCTTCAATTATAGATTCCCAAAAGAAACTTTCATAAATGTCACTTTTTAAAATTCAGAATTTTCAGAAAAAAAGTGAACAATTTGACGATACTGATACCCAATTCCAAAAAATACATGATATAAAAATTTACATCAGAATTCCATGAAACAATAATTTATATTCGTATCTGTAATAATATAAAGAGGAAAAACATGACTCAGGTTGGTCATGCCTCTCGAAAAATAGGCTGTATGTACTTTTCTAACTATGCATAAAAAAAACTAAATCATCTTATCAACAAATAAGATATTTCCCGTAACTTTAAATTGGGACTACTGATATGTATTAATTTTCACTTTCACTGGGGCATCAATAAATAAGTTTATTGGTGAAAATATACTTCCTGGATGGAGGAATATTATATTAGAAAGAAAATCAGGTGGGAAATAAATTTTAGTAGAAATAAAACAAAACATATTTTGCCTATAAAGATGATAGATGCTGATCGGACCCTAGGGGCGGAAATTTGGATGGACCGGCCATGTGTATGAGATATATGTTGAATACCAACATATAAGGAAAGAGTGAATGGTTTTTTTTTAACACTGTCATCTGTAGTCTTTAGATATCCTTCACATATCCTTCTGCAGGATATACAAAGGGTTTTGTAAAAACACAATTATTCAATATTTATCAACACAAAAATAAGAGCTGAGACTGACCATCTCAGTACGTGTTTGGTTCTGTTCATCTCGCTAAGTCGTCGATATTTGCATTGCTAACACTATTGAAAAACAGGGGATTTCGCCATCTTCAACATCGACCAACAAATGAATATCGCATTCTTTCTTATTTCAATTTTCAATGCAAACATACTAGATAAATTTGAACTGAAAAGCACAGCCTAAGTGACTGACACCAGAGGGCGCTTTTACGTTGAGGTTTAGGTCTAATTATATGGAATTTAACGAAATACCGATTTTTTAAATGTAATACATTTTATTCTTGTAGTTCCTGAAAAAATAAATTATTAAGGCAAATAACTTTGTTGTTAAAAATTTGTTGTTATCGGAGAACAGAAACAACTTCTCACTCAATAAATCGAAAACTCAATTGAAAAAAATTGTCAATGTAGATATATATTTAATGAATAAAGTTGAAATCAAGTAGATTCAGTCTTTGGAAACGGATTCGTTATAATTGGAGTAAAAATGCAGTTGTTGAGTTGATGGTTTGTTTCTTTTCTCTCTTGCCAAGTGTGTTCTATACTAAAAATTTCTACTTTCTCAAGAATGCAAAAAAACATATTTGGGTTGTCTACCATACGGCGTCTGATAATTTACGGTCGTCGTTTGTTTTCCATCTTATCTCATACTCGAGATACATTATATAGAATATATTATATCACATTGACAACGTTAACCTTAGTTTGTTATACAATATACAATATTACATTTCTGAGGGTTGTCGTTTGTAAGGGAGTAACAGCTGATCAACTGAAAACCAGATGTTTAGCAGAAACAGATGATATTTTGTGTATCTGAACAGTTTTGTGTTTGAAAACGCACAAGTCGTTGTGTGACTTGAGAAGTACCTAATAGATTTTCATTTCTTGCATAATTTTTATTCACAACGATGTAATGTAATAGCAAATGACCTATTTTCCAGACTAGTGAATCGAAAACGATATATGAGGATAAATTCATAGGTATGATGACTCAATCCGTTCTCGTGGACATTACTGGTGACGGTATTCCCGACATAATAACGGCCATGCCCAATTCAAGCTTAGTTGCAATCGATGGAGGAACGTTTCAACAAATTTGGAATTACACAATTCCAGTATCCGAAACTAATATCAGCCCGACACCGGCCTTCTTTAACAACGATAATGTTACAGATTTTCTTATCGTCTATCAGAAGTATGACCAAATTTTCAACTACAATTATACACAGGTGAGTGCTACATTCATTAACCCCAATATTTAACTTTCAAACTTGCATATAGTTCTACTAACTTTATTGACCAAGTAGTTTTCAAGACTGATAAACTGTCTTCTCGAGTTATACAAGGAAAACTAAAAATGCTGTTTTTGGATTTTCATGAATTGAATTGTTATTTCAGAAAATATAAAAAAATTTATTCAAAATGTACTATAACAATGTAACAATAAATCTTTGACTTAATGTTTCGTGTCAACAGACCACCATCAACTTTTTTCCAAACACGAACATATCTCTTTCATTACAAACATTAGTAAAGCGATGAAACCACAATTACCTATAACTATATATTTTCGCCAAGACAGCATTTGAGACGGTCCTCTTTCTGAGCTTCCTTCTGAAGAAGTACCCGGCTGGGTTTGGCGTTGCTGTGGATCTTCGGTCTCAAGGCTGCTTGCCGCTCCTTAACCAGAGCCGCCGAATGCTAGCTCGTCAGAGAGTTCAAAGACCATATGGGCTTGCAGGACCTGGTGGTATCCCAGTATTCGGTGATCCGGGAATTTTTGCATCTCTCGCGTTGAAGCTACAATGAAAAACAAAATTTGTATTGACTGACCACCAGATGGCACAAGGCTGGACCAGAACGTTCCTTACAAGGCACTTAGCTACTCGACATTCCTCCATGACTTGACTCACCTAACCACCTAACCCAATGGTGCGAACTGTCTCCAGAGGAATACGGACATTTCAATTCCCCAGCCACTAGTGGCACAGCCCACATAGACTGTCCTGTAAGTAAGCTGGGTCGGTGATGTACCTCTAGATGTATTTGGGTCCTGGTTAGGTCGAATACATCGAAGGATGCCGGATAGTGGGTCCCTCTTTGCGACCTGAGCCGACGTGGAGGCGAATTTTTAGAGAATTAGTCCTAATAAAGACAATTGAGGTGGCTCGACGTCGACGGATGTGGAAGAGCTGTAAAGTTCCGTTTGAATTCACTGGGCCTTGACACAGACCATTCAAGTAGTTGTATTGCCTTGAGAAGGGCAAGTAGGCAATTGGAGCTAAACAGCCAGTTTTTATTTTGCGAATCCATCTGGGAAGTAATTTTTGTGTTTTTATTACTTCCGAGACGTCAAAGAAACTACAGCTAGAGATACCTTGTACAATTTGTCCTAACTGATGTACCAACGTACAACGGCATATACTAGATACTCCTACTGATTATAATCCTCACTGACCCATGATCCATCATCCTGAAATTCTATGTTACTATCCCTCATAGCCTCATAGACGTTTTATCTCAAGCTTTTGTTGGACTGTCTTTATGCGCTGGGCATAGTTCTTCTTCTGAAGTCTACGTCTCCTCTGTAAAATAATATTCCAGTCGCCTGGTCGAGTAAATTTGTAACCTAACAACAATTTGCAGGGAGTAGTAAAATCTTGTAGAATTTTCTGCTCATATTCTGAGGGTTCTGGATTCGCCCGGGCTCTCCCGATACGTATCCAAAAACTCCTCATCCTGTCAGTGGCTTTCTGGAGCTCTGCAATCTCCTCGAACCAAGTTCGCGTTTGTTTCAATACCTCGGATTCATCCGCTGTCAGACAAACCATATCACAGACGTTCAGCATTTTTTCTAACGCGTCTGCTAATACGGAAATTACTTCGTCCAAGGGTTCTTCATGTTTCCGGAACATCTGATATCTAAAGAAGATCCGTCTTATGGCGGTTTCTACATCTACTTTGGTTCCCCCTGCTGCCAGGTTGCGCGACAAAGAGTCTGGAAGTTGGTTCTTTCTCTCCGAAATGTGCTTCACCTCGAAGTCATACTCCTAGAGCAGCAAGGAACAACGGGTAAAATTGACCTTCTTATTCTTTATCCGATCTAGCTACGTAAGGGCTGAGCTGTCGGAGAAGAATGTGAAGAAACCGTCCTGTAGATAGTGCTTGTACGTGGGAATCCCCCAACCACTGCGAAACAATCCGTCTCATTAATATGGTATTTGCATTCCATAGAGTTCAAATTCGCCCAACTGTACGCGATGACTCTACAGCAGCGCCTAGAAAGACACGCATCTGCTTATCATACATATGTCGAGACTGGAAATTACTTCACGTTCAACACGTGTTCTTCTTTGAATTTTTTCCCGCCCTTAGAGACCACTCCACCCAAATAGTTCAAGGTCGACCCAAATTTACATTTGGATGGTGATATCCACATCCCATGGAGTCTAAGTCTTTCCAGAATCACCTGCAGCTGGTGGCAGTGTTCGTTTGTATTATGTAAGTATACTATAATATCGACGAGGTCGACCTCACAGAACTTATCTAAAAAGCCTACCAGTACTTCAGACATTAATTTTTGGAATATGGTAGGCCCGTTCTTTAACCCAACGCTCAAAACCTTCAATTCATTCACCGCGTCGTCCGGTCTCCCAAACGCGGTATATTTCCAAGAATTTTCATCGAGCGGAGCCTGCCAGAACCCGTTCATGAGGCCTAATGAACCTCACCCGCACGGCTCTTATAAGTTCATTTATCTGGCGGTAATCCACACAAAATCACAATTTCCCTCCTTTCTTTGTGACCAGAACTACATGCGAGCAGTAAAGTGAATTACTGCGAGCGATTACTCCCTTTTCTAACAATTTAGCTATCACGTCATGAACAAAGGTCTCATGAGCCTCTGACATCCTGTATCTAGACTGCCGAAAGGGTCGCTCTTTCTTAACAGGAATCTTATGTATGACAATGCCTTGGTCTGGAGTTGGCAGATGGTCTTCTCGAAGATGTCGGGAAACTTTTTGACAACTGACCAGATCTTCAGAGATCTCTTCAAAGAACTGAGAGGCTCCTAACTGTCACTATATATCCACCCGGAGATACTTCCTGTTCGCAGGTTCTACTTCAAAATTGATACAAAAGCGCGGGGCTTGGCCGCAATATATCGACCATGAGAAACCATATCCATTTCTACCACATTTTTATGGTTTTCCCGGCGGTACAGGTTGGTGGTAGACCTCGAACATTCCCTCCAGTGTTCGAAGACCCCGACTGCGAAAAAGTTCAATGTGAACGACGACGTAGGTCTGGGTAGTTGATATTTTGGTTATTATTCCAATTTCCCCGGTTCTGTGGAACATTGCAGACACCTTAATTTACCGCGTTTTGGTTCGTCAGAGGATTGATGCTGCGAATGCCTTCCCTAGATAATCACAAGTCCTCATCGGTAGCACTCTCTCGGCCACGAGTGATGCAACACCATGGTATCTCTTATTGGAAAGTATAAAAATCATACCCTTTTACGTAAATTTTGTCCAACCTTTGTAACATATTTTTTCCTGCAAAGGATAAGAGGGGGGACTATTTACGTCCACACTGAAAATATATAATCACGAACTAGAACACGGTTAGCAAAATATTACCTAATTACTTGATGACTCGTTAATCAGTGAGCAGAATTTGCCAATTTCAATGCAAAGTTTGTTTCATCTTGAATAAGTGAGGATGAGAGAAACAATTGCTACTACGAAAATCGTGATGAAATGTTTGAAAAGTCGTTTGCAATTTCACTGCATTCCTTATCTTCTGCAGTTGTCATCCATACAAGTGGAAGCATTTGAGAAGAATGAACAAGAAGATTCCAAAAGGGGACCCCAAAAATTATATTGATGATTATAATTAAATAAATTCTACTTACACATAGTGGGAAAAAGCCTTCAAAAATTTCTCTAAAAATTCTGTCATATTTATGACGAGGTGTTCCTTTTTGATTGTGCAAAATTTCATAACCTAAAAATAATAAATGTATCAATAACTCAGTTAGGATACTGCATCATATAATTTTTCTATACTTTTATTAATATTACTATATTAATATTAATATTGAAATTGTAGTTTGGAAGACATTGGTTAAATACAAATATTTTAAAACTAGCTTAGGAGTCGATTTTGAAAACACCATGGGATATCTTCTGCTGTATTTATTATTTCCCTTCATATTAACAAAAACGTTTAGGCAAATCAATATTATCCAAAATAAAATAAATGATAACCAACACCGTTTTCAGGGTATTCAACTGTATGAAATTGCAATCTAAAATAGAACTTGGAACCTCATTCAATAATTTCCCAATCATTTGTACTATTATAATGCTCTTTTGAATCAATCAGCAATGACAAATATTCAAATTCCGTTTGTTTTATTCCATACTTTAGTTAAGCCTATGGACTATAACATTCTGTTGGAATACGATTATGATTGATAAAGTACAATTATGATTCAATACGATAATGACAACGTACGATAATGATTTAAAAAGATTATGCTGAAGATCAATTACGACCTAATAGGATTATGATTTATTATGATAGAGATAGAATACGTTATGACGTTGTAGAGTTATGCCGCCGTATATTTCTGACTTGTACTATTACCTACATCAAACGATTTCGATGCTGTACTGTTGTACCATGCTAATGATATATCTTTCTGTGTTTCACGGTGATGTTTTATGTGACCCTTCGGCAGATCTGCGTTGTTGAATATACCCGTATATCCTTTCTAATTGGCTCAAATTATAAAATGTTTATGTAGGTATTGTCCACGAAGTTTTTAAAATGTCTCTTTTTTTCGGTTGTATGTATCATGTATGAAAACTCTTTGATATTTTAGACGTTCATTATTGATGGAATAACTGGAAAATCTATTTACAACCCTATAGCAGGAAGCGTACCAACGCAAATGAGTGGCTTATTGCTGAGTTTTGAGTCTCATGGATATGATATGTATCTATTTTGGACCTCCGAATGTGAAAATGTGGATACTCTCAAGAAAGTCGACTTTCTCGAAAGTAAATTGTGTATATACATAAGGGTTCATGAAGATTCATAAGCTTTTCTTCAGGTAAACATGCTGATGAGCACGATGAATGCCGAAGCCAATTCAACACTACAAGAATTCTGAAATTACACGCTCTGAACCAATTTCAGGAGCCTCCAGGATTCACTGTTTATAATTCAGGTAAATTTGTTATATTTTCATGTAGAATGTTTTTATTTCATGAACAAATATGGACATATGATCTCCAAACAAGTAAAAGGAGTCCCTTATTATATTTCTATTCTTCTTACATATTATTCTATTATTCAATCTTGCTCGTGCAAGCTTTCAAACGGGCTCTCTTCCGTGAGCTCCTCAAATTTCTAATTAATCTTTCACTTGATTTCTGATCTTGCCAATCTCTCTCTAGTTTATCTCTAGTTCAATAGTATCATGTATGCCACATCCTTGTTGTCCCAGTCCTTTCCGAATGGTCGGATAATATGCAAGTTATATGGAAGCAGTCACAAGCATTGAATATTTTTAAAAGAAGCCATTGTTTCTTTTCACTTCACTGTTCCTGTCCCAGATGGACTGAACACTTATCGGTGAAAAAACTACGAAGTAACCACCAACTTCTGACCGGAGTATTCTACTCATGACTGGAGGATGAGCAAAAGATTGGTTTGTCGAGGGGCGGATCGTTCTCTTCTTCAAAAACCAAGTTTTTTTCATTCGAAGATATTACGGATATTATAAATGCCATGGTGTAATCACTTGGTCCTCTCTCTATGTAAAATATTTCGAAGATAACACTCGATTTACGGAACTCTTAATTCTTAATAGAATAAAGAGATCCAACTCATTTCGGCGCTAAGTGCCTCAGTGGTCCCAAGCTGAGATCATCCACAGGGAGGACCACTGGCTTAAGAGAAAATTCAAAGAATTCATCCAACGACGCATACAGCCAAATTAGCAACATATGAAAACCTATAATCAAGCGGAAAACGGTCAACTCTCGCTAAGAGGGGATAGGTGAAAGCTCTCGGATGACCTATAAATAGTCATCTTTTGGAGAAATAGTCCAGTCATCACCCGAAGACGATTGTGGATACCAAGAATCGAAACGTCAAGTTACTTGGCTTGAAAAATTTTTATTTTCTTTTTTTGTTCATTTTTTATCCGACAGTGTCAGATTATAAGACAGTTTGAATAAAGTCTGCGGAATGATTCGAGATTGAGACAAGCTAATTTAAAATAGTGACATTGAAGTAAAGTATTCAGTTGTTATTTGTGTCATTGAAGTTATTAAACTTCACTCACATATTCATCAAAAAGCATAGAGTAACCATTAGTACCGGAGGTTAGATCGTAAATCTGGTAACAACGGATAGTTCGTAATAGTATTTTTCAATTAATGCTATTTGATCAATAAATAACGAAAAACAAGGCTTGAAAATGACTAATTGAATACACCTGTGTAAATTTTTTAGAATGTGTCAAACTATGTGAGAAAATGGCCTAGTTAATATTTTATTCATATATCGATGTGCGCCAACAAACGGTATCAAGAAGGCGCTTATTTCCGGTTTCTGGGATACCGAAATTAAAGAAAAAGCCAAAAATGTGTCGCTAAATCTTTCACCAGGGACATTAAAATATAAATTATTATTGAACAGAATAATAATATTGCCGATTATATATGGTCTTCCAATAGGGACTTCTGAACATTGATAACGGCTATCTTGTTGAAGATATCTCTATCAAATTATTTGTCGCTTATTCAGTCTGTTTAACCAAATCACCATGGACGAATATAGTATTCAACAACACGAGCAAATAATTGAATTGTTTTATCAAAATGAATGTTCTGTACAGTTGCCATATTCGTCCTACCAAGAGTGCTATTCGCAATGTGGTGGATAAATTTGAACCCACTAGTCTAGTAAACGATCGACCAACACCCATACGCCGACGAAATGCAAGATCTACCGAAAAAATCGAAGTTTTCTGTGAGAGTGTGCAGGAGAATCCGAAGCAGTCGATTTCGCGTAGCTCACAAGAACTCGCATTTCGCAGACCACAACTTGGTGAATTTTGCGTTATGACTTGGGCCTGCACCTGTACAAAATTCAATTGTTCCAGGAACTGAATCTTATACAACGACGTGTGAATGGGCCTGGAGCAATTGACAACTGACCCTAATTTTCATCGAAAAATTGTCTTCAGTGATGAGGTTGGCCGTACTCGGATGATCTTGATACGTCATGTGGTTTCTACAGGGTGGCGCTACGTGTCACACAGCTCAAGCCACATTCGATATGCTGCACAAGCGATTTAAGGGCATGGTCATCTCACGCGGAGGTGATGTGAACTGACCATCTAGATCGTGCGATTTGAGCCCGTTAGACTTTTTCTTGTGTGTTTTTTTAAGTCGCAGGTGTATGCAAATAAGCCACAGACCACAGAGGTCTTCAAACCAACATATCCCATGCCATCGGTCAAATTTATGCGCCAGAGTCATGGAAAATTGGACGCTTTGAATGCACCCAGAGAAGCCATGGCGAACATTTGAACGATGTTATATTCCACACATAGGTATCAATGTGGAATTGGCCGCGGTGGTATTGCGCCCGACTCACGATCGGAAGGCCGTGGGTTCGATTCCCGCCTCTACTAGATATTTTTCTCGAGATAATTTATCTGGTTGAAGCTGGAATAATTCTGCAACCGTGTTAGGAATCACACGTTAAAAGTTAAGACCTTTTTAGTCCTTAGCTCGCACAAGTTTCTCAACTTCTGAGAGTTGTCATTCGTATGGGGGCAACAGCTGGTTAACATATTTCAAAGAGATTTTTAAAATAGAGCTTTTAAACGAATACAAAATTTGAATGATATATCAAATACCTACTTTGTTTTATTTAAATTTAAAGATAGGAAGTGCTTAATGAAATACCCTATATGAAACAGCAATTTTACCTAAAGAGAAAGTCAGAAAATGTTGTCGAAAAAATTTTTCTAAATACGACCTCGGACAAGAAATTTCGCGAGATCATTCTAAAGAAAAAAATTGATTTTAATGAAATGAAACCCTACAATTTTCAGAATTAGGCTTCAAAAATTACATAGTTTTTTATAGTCATTAACTATCTCTTCAATAATTTATTCGAAAATATATCATTTGTTGACAATTCATTTTTTCTTAATGTTAATCAATCAGGGTTAGTAAAAACGCAAAACAAATATTAAAATCATGTATCATTTCGATTTAACGTAATAAATAATTCACTTTACTTTAATGTGACTTATGCACACCAAGCTATTATTTCCGACTTCCAATACCCATATAATGAATAAAAATGTTTCAGGCGAAAGAAAGGATCTTGAATTCACAGAAATGAAAACTCCTACGAAGCAATTGAAAGAATATTACAAGGCGCATCCCAAAATCAACATACAATCACTTGGTCAGAGCGAAGTTGACGAAAACTACAACGTTGATCCAAGTCCTCCGAAAATTAGAAAATATGGAACATCGAGTTTCAGACACAAAGATCACAATGGAGGTTTGATTGAAAGTTATATGAGTGTACCTGAAAATGAAAACCACCACTCCGAAGAACGGGTGAGTAGAGTAGAATTTTCAGTATTTTTTTACAAATGAGTAAGAAAAAAATTGGGAGACCAATACTAGTATTTGACGTCTTTGCAATTATTATCAAGCCGTCTCACTCCACAAATGATGGGTACTTTTGTTTCATTTCTAGTTCTCTAATTTTCTTAGTACTCACCAGATAGTTGAAAATTTCGTTTGAGCTTCCCCAATGAATTTTTCTTTTATGATTCAACTGAAAGAAAGATTTATTTCAAAATTACATTTCCAGTTTTGGAAAACTGTTGAATTATATTATATGAAACACTATTATCCTCAATGGTGTGCTTCGAAGTTTCGGGACAAAATACTTGTCATATCAACGCACCAGCACTGCTTTGAATACCATTACAAGACGAAACATTCATTTTTTCATAACATATTACAGCACAAAGCACATAACATAACACAGATTTTTTTCGTCTGGTGACATAACTCTATGTCACCAGAAGAAACAAATCTGTTCTTCTCACGATGACAGTACATATAAGAAAATATTGATAAGTTGATAAGGAAATGTTTTCAGAAAATATTAGTTTTTTTTTGAAAAAAAGCGTTAGAGTTTTCTACTTTTCCATCGTGAAACAAAAAATGTAAATATTATTTCATATTTCGACACTAGTATACCTAAATAATGCTAGCCAGTCTTCGAATATAATTATTTTTAGTAGATGTGACAATATATCAACCTCCAAAAATGACTGAGCCAAGGCAAACTCTGAATATGATTATTTTTATTGTTAATTCGATATTGTCTTGAGGGTGAAAGAATTTCAAGAATGGAAACAATGGAATGGAATGCCGGTACATCAAAGAAAGCCACATAGTCTTCGCAAGCAAGTGGCTCTGCAATTCATCTATGAAGTGACTGAGATATTTCTACCCGCTATACTCCTTGAGGACACCGCTGACGAACCATTAAAACAGTGACTTGCGACAAATTACATCAAAGGAGGCGGCCGACCGTTTTTTCTCATATTGCTATAGATAGGCGTTGGATTGGGGGTATTGATATAAATTTTCCAATGATATTTATTCTGTAAGATCCGAAGATAATTGGTATATCGTGAAAACTAATTTTGTTCAAATATGGAACAATTTATATTTGAAATAGTTTTTTATTCAGGATTATATAGAACATATAACAATATTCCAGACTCCACAAATGACTGAGCCAGACTATGAATGGGTTCAGAATCAGCAGGAGCCGATGTTGAATGACATGGAAAAAATGGAACCAAATTTTGATGATTACCAAATCGATGATACTGTACCTTATAATCAAAAACATTTACTGATTAAAGAGAATCTGGAAAACTCCAACAGAGATCCCAGAAGCAAAGATCATAAGACGAATAATCACACATCAAAAAGTATCTCCAAAACAAGAAAAAAAGATCTGTTCGGTGAAAAACACGGCATTTACGACTATCGAAACGTTCGATTATCCAGAAATAGGCTGCTACGTGATGTAGACTACATTCCTACTGATATATTCAAAGACACCTTTATTAAAAATGAGGAAATGCGTCTTAAAAAATCCAAATTTGAACAGAGGGATGTCAACAGGCACACGGATAAGATAAAAGAAAAGGAAGAAATACAGAAAATCATAGATAAAGAATTAGAAGAATCAAAGAAGTCTCCTACGAATTTGTGGGATCTGGAATCGGAGAAGGAGATGGAAGACTGGGTGGACGGAAATTACAGAGGGAAAAGGGATATCAATTATGCTTCTTCCAGTATTTCTAAGATAACTTCAGTTGGTAAGTAATTGTCATCACTATCATCAATAAACCAACAAATTTTCAAATTTAAGGTGCTATAGTCGATTCCAACAACGTGACTAACGGTAGCAATTCAATAGATATAGTGTTCATCAAGTACTGGATACCAACACACATAGGACATCAAGAAATGTTGAAACAAGATATCAAAAATTGTATTGATGATAAAATTAAGGAAAATTCTGATGGTAAGAACAATTATCATTTATAGTAGTAGTGTAGTATAGTTATAGTGTAGTTATATCCGATATTTTTTGAAAGTCATCGATATTATGAAAACTATCCCAAACTGAAGGCAAGGGATATTTTTCTTTAAGTATTCGTGAGAAAGAAAACCATTCTAAGGTTGATTCAAACACTCTTCCTCAGGATCACACCTGAGCAAGCTATTGTGAAATTGAATTACGATTTTGAAAACTGTGTAGAGGAAATCTTCAACCGAGCATGTTTTATTAAACACCACATGATTCACGATTTCGCCATCCACATTGTTTTCCACATTGATACCTCTCAGAGCCAGCTCTATTAACATTTCTGAACTGACTTTAGTATTACAACATCTGACTGGTAGGACTTTAAAGTGGTATATTATATTTCCAACAGTCTATTTTCTTTATTATCGGGACGGATATCAATTGTATATTCAGGATAAAAAACTATAAGATCTAGAAAGTGTAGTAAGGGTAAAATTAATCTCAGACAATAAATAACTGACTTTTTTCTTCACTAGTACAATGTCGTCCAATGCCAATGGTGAAAATGTAGTTTCCATCATCCAAATGACTTTCGATCTTCATATTTCTTTGTCGTTACTCTGCAAACTTCATTTTCTTTCTATTGTGTCAGTAACAAGTACCATCTCGTTGGATTTCGATGAGTTCTTCTAGTAACTCATTTATTTCACCTCCATTCACGATAACGTCTAGATTTAGTATCTTTATTATCTTTATCTGCGTTTGGTTCACTTCTACTTTGATGACTATAAGGTGTTTGCTGTTTCCGATAATCCATCTGCAGATTCCATAATCTTTCACCCCTGAAACAACGTTTTTATTTGGAGGTTTTTGTTTCTCAACTGATGGGTTCAATTTATGAACAACCTATTGGATTGCTTTCTTTCAATGTTGCCTCTTTCCATGGGGTCACTTCTCTAAACTTAGTTTTCACTCCTTCCAAAACATTTTTGTAGTCTCGAACTCTAGCTTTTCTATCCATCAACGTTTTTGATGAAATACCGACCGAGCTTCAGAATTACTTAGTCCATCTTGATTCATTTTGAAGCGTTGATTCTGATCGGTGCTTCAATCTACTTTTCAAATTGTTTTGGGCTTAGGGATACGATAAAATGATTAGTCTTTCGATATTCCTGTAATCAACGTTTGTTGCTGTCTGCCTCTGAGTTTTTTCAATTATTGTTATTCAAATTGCAGATGCTGCAGATTCCACATCATTTGATATTTGTTTCAGATACTTATTGAGCTGTTATAAAGAGTTTCTATGCTTGGTTTCGCAGTGCTGGAATGAAAGTAGTGTCCTTTTCCTTTCCAACCAGTTATCGTGCATAGCATACAATGTTCATCCAGTTTTCCATTCATCTCTTCCGTGACCTGTTCTATCTCTTCGTTGACCCGTGTGCTAATTTTGCACAACTCGTTTCGACTATTTCTACTAAGCCATTGGATGTATTTATTCAGATCTCCTCTTTTTGTTATTTCCTCCTGAAATGTTTTGCTGATTTCGTGTAATCATTCAATTTTTATGTTCTTAGTTACTGCTAATTTGAACAACAAAAACAGAGAAGTGAAGAGAAAAAACAAGTAATCCGCAAACATCTTCAGGAGGAAATAACATTTCTAAGGTTTTTTTTCTATAAATTGATGGATGTAGCCGTTACTACGTGGTAGGAAACTATAACGAAGAAAAGAGAATGGAAACTTTCTATGTTTTTATCACTTTTATTTGTCCTTGTAGGACGAAACTGCAGTAACGTTAGTTACAAATAAAAGTGGTAAAAGACAGAGACAAAGAAATTTTCAATTTCTTTTTCTTAATATTTTTTTCTAATCTCTTTACTCTTATTTTAGTAACTTCTCATTTCCTTATTTCCATTTAATATCTAGTTAGGTACACAAGAATCTGTCTGTAGAGTAGGGAGGGTGAGTGTACGCCCACAGCACTTAGGCCATTGTACATCATCCCGAAGAGTTGTCCTCCTAGGTCATGGTCCATCCTGTCCGTTCCAGGAAGGTAGACAGGTCACTGGAAGACATCTCCTTTATATCGGCAATGTCCGAAGTTATCGTCAATAAGAGAGTATGTGTTCGGCGAGTCCTGGCCTATGTACACAAGAATACCTGATGTGAAAATTTCGTTGTAGTTAGCTGCTCGTATTTACCTTCTTCCATCTTTTTTCTTCACTTATCCAACTGGTCTCAGCAATGTTACTATTTCAGGTCCCTTAAAAACGAATTAACAACTTTACACACTCAAAAATACAACCACTGAATGAATGTTAATTATTTATACAATAATAAAAGGCTCTAGTATAAGTGAAGAAATAAAAAAAATTTAAATAAATGAAGCGTTCACTCCCCGCCTGATTGATTGATCATCGCCTGGCATATTCACTTGCTTTTCAATGTTTCGTCAGATTTGCGTTAAAATTCTGTAATACGAATTTAATCGCTGTTGTAGTACGTTAGGCAGATTCATTCCGTTGAGTCCAAACCATAAGTCCGTATTCTACAGTGCATTTCTTTAATGTCCCCCCCTTTAATTTTTTGAACGGGTCAACTCAAAAAAATTAAATTTGGGATAATGAAGTAAATGCATGAATACTTTATTTTGAAGTGAAATTGACAGAGGAAAGTTTCAAGATGGCGAAAAAAAATCTGGGAAAAAAAATTAAATGGAAAGTTCCTGACGAATACTTCACAACTTTAGAATATGATGTCAATATCTTCAACTCCTACAAAATGGCAGAACTTTTAATAATTGCCTGAATACATTGACATTTAACTTCATAATTTTTTTTTATTGGTCCAATTAAAAGAACTTTTACAAGTTATGGGACAGGTCACGAAACAACTCATATAAGTAAAAATATACAAATTTGTCACTTTAACAG
>WOGP01001538.1:0-18784 GCA_015342065.1 Leptinotarsa undecemlineata | reverse complement strand
TGTGGAAGGTAACAAAACCCAAAAAAGGTCGTTGAAAAAACTGATTTTCCTCCACAAAAAATGACTTTTGTTGAATATTTAAAAATATCCAGTTGTCGAAATCAACACTGAACATATCAACAAAACTGGACCTTCTGGATTTTGACAAAAATCTCCCTTCCAGCTGAGAAAACATTTCTGAAATTTCTAATCGTTCACTTTTTTTCGTCATATACTTCTTAAGTATATCGATATAATTTTTCCACCGTTTACTGTTCATTTCAAAGATGGCAATACAATATTTCCAGAGATTAATGATTCATATGTTAATTTTTAAGAATAACAATATAAATTTATGTATACATGTTATATATTCCAATCATTCACAGTATTCAAAACTCTAATGGAAATTGTACGTTTTCACTTTTCGATTTTTTTTCTGATCGGCCTCTTCTTCGAAAATATTTTCTGTCGATGATTCACTTAAATTTTTTGACACTCGAATGGCAGACTGCGTTATATCTAGAAAAAATGGTCATGGTGAATATTCATAAACTTATTTTTCCATCAAAACAATTCGAAAGTATTATGGCATGAGGACGAAATAAGCAAATTTAACTCGAATACAAGTGAATGGCGTATGGGAAAAATATTATCTGCTTATTCCCAAGGCGTACTTGAAATGTATTAGCAAAATGTTCTTGTTATAGTGCAACAACTAAAAACATATTCTATCGAGTGGAGAATTTGATTCGTTGAAACTACAAAATACATTGAAACGTGGCATATTTCAGTTTCAGGAGAATAGGTAATCTATAAGTATGTAAATAATTGAAATATCATTGAAAAAAGTTTAACAATGAGTGAATAACTTCTTGTTGGACGTTTGAATGCAAATTTGAAAGATTGCCCCGTTATTTCCAATATGTAATATGTTGTAGTCCATGTTTAAATCATGGTTACTCTTCTGAAGATGGGAATCATGTGTAGAAATGGTTTTCTTCAGTTCAAAACTCCTTTTATGTTCCGAGATTCTTGTTTTGAGATTCCTTGCAGTTCTCCTTATATAAACTTGGACATGAAACATATATTAGTTTGTGGCCCTCTGATTGAAATTGTAATTATTAATTTGCCCATTTTTGACTTGTTATCGATATTAAATAACATTGAATTTGATAGTATTTGTTCAATTCAATACTCTTCAAGTTGTAATGATTTTTGCAAAGATAGGTCATCAAGTTTTCAGAATATATAGTTGTTCAATGATTGAAATTATTTTGAAATGGAATCATTATACTTGATATACGTTTTCTGATACTACGGGAAAATGTTTATGATCATTTCTACCTATTCAGGTATCCAATCTCCAACCGAGCCAAATATCTTTAGGAATTCTATGTTATCCAACTCGACCTACCATCATTATGAAGAAGAACCGTACATACATGTATATATTATGTGAGTAAATTGAAATATGATAGATCTTCAAGAGGAAGATCAAACCGTTTGATTTTCCTCTTGAAGATGATCACTTGGTGGTCGAAAAACGAGTCAAAGTGTAAAAATTAAGGTTTGGTGTTGCAAAAACTACAGTATTATTCAATACTACACCAAAGTTTCCAAATAGGGCATTACAAAAATAATAATAATATGATAAAGCCTGGAAAGTCAACAGTAGTTCGGATCTCTTCTCAGCATGTTTCGTGACTATGAGAGAGCAGGAATTGGAATATTTCTCCTTAGGGCAGCTGCCCGAGCAGCTGATGAACTCGGTTTAGTTTTCAACACTGAACGAGGTGACAACCACTCTGTCACCGATTTGGAACCCGTTCAGCAAAAAGCTCAGATAAAAGCCGCAGTAATCACCTCACTTCTGCGGAAACACAAGGATAAGCCAATGCACGGGGTTTTCTTCAATAACATTAGAGACCTTGGCTTATCAAAGCGCCTGAATTTTGCTTTCCTCAGGTCGAGTGGCCTGAAGTCGAAAACTGAGGGGATCATCATGACTTGCCAGGATGGTGTCTTCAACACCTTAGTCTACCGCAGTCGCGTGATGGGTATAGAAATGTCTGACACAAGGTCAGGACCTACCGCGAGGCGCCCGAGATCCTAATGCACTTGCCATCAGCATGTCCTGAATATGCGGTCTCGGCCTATATCCATGGACATAAATCGGCCCTTAAAGTGCTATATTACCATCTATGGCACTATTACGGTGTTGACGAGACATCGGTGTTACCCTACGCTCCGGGGGATATTGAGTCTGTTGTGGGGAACGAGAAGTGTCGAATTTATTGGAACTATTCGTTTCCTACCCACCGGCTCATACAAGCTAATAAGACTGATGTAGCCCTTCTCCAGATCAAGACGATATTTTTCGTGGTGTTTTCAGCTACTGGCGAGACGGATATCGTCCGAAAAAAGGAGGCAAAACTAATAAAATATCGAGATTTTCTCTTCGAACTCGGCAGACTCTATCCAGATCACTTTGTCAAAATGGTTGTTCTGATTATTGGAGTCCTTGGTGAAATGATGCCCTCTCTACTGTCGAATTTCAAAATCATGCTGGCTTGCCGCGCTAAGACAGAAATCTTAGCCGGACAGATGCAGAAGGCTGTCATTCTTGGCTCACTGCGCTTGCTCAGGGCACATGTTTCTCAGACCCAATGATCACTTATCCTGCGGTGTGGTGAGTGGTCGTTGGTTGATAATGCTGTCTCGAATGTATCGGAGTTCCTACGGTAAAAAAAATAAATGAATTGACTTTCTTCATCATAATATACAATAGAATACATAACATTGACAGTAAGATACTATTTCGATAAATGATGAATTGGCGGGGGTTCAGCCTGAGATGTTTTTCAACCGTGAGAAAGGGAGTATCTACGAGTATAATCATGATACATAAACCTATAAGGGCAATTGAACAGATGTGTGTGGTTATCAAGTCCGAATTTCCTTCAAATTTTATTTTCAATCTTTTCTTGAAGTTCAGTAGACTGAACGATTTATATTCATTCGGCAATTGGTTGTGGATCGTGGCAGCATTGTAAGAAAAACTGAGATTATAAATGGTATGTGGCGTCCAAGAGTTGGGTATGCGTGAAAACAATTTAAATCTCTCACGAAGATAAGCTGGTTTTCGTGTCAAAAGGGTTTTGTGGGTAACTGTGAGGATGTGTAGTTTTCTCATATTCTGCATTGAAAGCCAACCTGATTCTTTCATTTTGTGGCTAATGTGGTCAAACTTGCATCATCCGTATGAGTACCATATGCAAGCATTTTGTATTCTCTGCAGACGGACAAAATCGCATACACGTAAAGACGGTCCATAAACACTATCACAATATGAGAGCTTTCAAAAAATGAGACTTCCTCATAATTTCAGCTTCATCTTTGTGGAAAAAAGGTCACGATTTAGGTACAATTGCCTGAGAGTAAGATATGATACCTTATTTAAGATGCTGACATGTCCCGAAAATCTCAGCTCACTGTCTAGATACAAACCTAGATTCCGGCACTGCTTGACCTGAGAGAGGCAGACAATTTCAATTTTGATTCTTATCTGTCAAATGGCTGAATTTCTGCACGAAGTGCGACCCAAAATCATGAAAGAAGATTTTTTCCTGATTTTTCCAAAATCGTTTTAAATGATTGAAAAGTGAAGTTGCCTGAGCATGTGACTATGAGAAAGGTCTGTTTGAAGTGGGTGCCGTGCGAGCTCACTGTTGACCAAAAACAAGAATGTCTTGATAATTCTGAGCAGTGTTTGGCCATGTTTAAATATAACAAACCGGAATTTTTGCGTCAATATGTGACAAAGGATGAAACATGGATCCATTACTTTACCCCGGAATCAAAATGATCGTCATCTGAGTGGAGAGCAACTAGTGAACCTCGTCCAAAGCGCCCGAAAGCACAACAATCGGCTGGAAAGTTGTGACCTCGGTATTTTGGGATGTGCGTGGTGTAATATTCATCGACTATCTCGAGAAGGAAAACGCCATGAACAGTGAATGTTCTATAGCGTTATTGGAGTGTTTGAAGGCCGCTATTGCAAACAAACTACCGCATATGGCAACGAAACAAATGGTTTCACCAAGACAACGTACCATGTCACAAGTCAATTGAAACGATGGCAAAACTACATGAATTGAACTTCGAATTACTCCCACATCCACTGTATTTGCCAGATTTATCTCCCAGCGACTACTGGCTGTTCGCACACCCCAAAAAAATGCTCACCGGTAAATAATTGTGCTCAAATGAAGAGGTTTTCGCTGAAACTGAGACCAATTTTAAGGCAAAAAAAATAAATAATTCTACAAAAGAGGTATTAAAATGTTAAAGCCATGCTGGAATGGTTGTGTGGCTCTTGATGGAGATTACGTTGATGAATACAGCCAATTTTCAACAAAAAAAACGCGTTTATTTCCTAGACCCAGGACTTTCCAGCCCATGTGTATGGTGTTCACAGAATTTATTATGAAAAATTCAATAAAAAATGCTCGATTTTTGAAATGCGGCTCCACGCACACAATTCAGTTTGAATCAACAAATCTTACCTTTGATACAAGCACCACAGAACACCAGAGATATTACACAAAAGTATGTCGACACGAATAAAATCCAATTCTTCAATGTAAAAATTTCGTCGAGCACTTCAAGCAACATTTTGACATTCTACGAGTTTCCAAGTTTTCCCAGCGACAGATTCCTTCCCGAAGGCTTCTATTATAGCTCGTGAACATGAAATAAGTCAATTCATTTGGTTAAAAGGATTCGTATCACCCGAAGTTACATTACTTCGATTAGAAGAAAACTGTTACATAACCTTCATAATTGCATTAGAGTGTGATGTGACACTTTGTGTGACAGCAATGACATTTTAATAGTTTTCAGTGAATATGTGAGGAATTTATTGTCAATTTTCTTGAGGCACGTAAGTTTCACGAAATTGCAATTTGGCTTTCAATAACTGCAGCCTGAAATGAAACATTCCAGATTTGAGCGGACAGAGGTTGTGAGCAGAATACTTGAGGACACATAAACATTTTATATACCGATACAAAGAAGGTATTTGGAGCCGCATCCAATATACACAACAATGTAAGTAAGAGTGACTTTTTCAGCAATTCTTCGATAATAAACTGACCGAATCGGATTTGAGAGTTTTCAGCTTCTTTCGTTGTCTACAATTTTATTATTTCCCATTCGAAAATATTGTTCCAAGTACTGAATACAAATAGTCAATGATAACAGTAAGTAAAAATCACTAAAATGATGTATTTATTTATTGAAACTTAATACGTATTTATTGTAATATTACTACATGGGCTGAAAAGTAATAATAATAATCATTAACGTCTTTATTACTACAACCACAAAAAAAATAACAATATTAAGTTCTAACTACATATATAAAGTTAAAGTTGAAGGCGTTCAATTTTCGCAGCCATGCAAATAACTGCTAAATTGTTCTTCCACTTATCCTAAGTATCGGGCTTAACCCACAGATGGCGCTGGTATTCACCGCTTTTTCAGTTACTACTAACCTCCAAAAGAAAGCTGTTAGAATGAGCCATGAGCTTGAGTTATTGTGCAATGCATTGTGCAAGGTGCAAAGCAATGGATCAAAAACAATTTCGGGTTTCAATTTTACACTGCTTCTTGATGGGAAAAAATACCGTTCAAGAGAAGCAATGCCTTGAAGATTGTTATAAGGAATCCGTTCCATCATAAAGAACAATTAAACGTTGGTTTTCTGACTTCAAACGTGGTTGTAGAGACACCCAAAATGCAGAATGCAGTGGACGTCCTAATGAGGCATTATCACCAGAAAAATCCACAAAATCGTTCTGAATGATCGGACAGTGAAGTTGCGTGAGTTAGTTGACATTGTGAAGATATCAGAAAAACGTGTTGTCTTTATATTGCATGAGAATTTGTCTTTGAGAAAGCTCTGTTCGAAGTGGGTGCCGCGCGAGATCACTGTTGACCAAAAAACAAGAAAATTGATCAATTTTCTTCTCCTGAGGATGCTAACTTTGTTGGCGAAACGCGCGTCAAGTGCAAAAATATTAGTTTGGTGTTTGGGTAATTGATCAAAGAAGTTATTCAACTTTCACACCAAAGGTTCCACTCCCATAGTTATTCTACCGACTTAAACAAAGATGCGATTGGAAACATAATTATATACATGGAAATTCAAATCTACTGTCTTCAAATGAAATATATTCATCCTATATTCAAATTTGATATTTGATAATTGAGTCAATATGCTATAAATTACTTCATGCAAAAATAAATGAATTTGAAACTAAACTTCTTCAGAATTGTTGTAAGTGATACTTCAGTAATTGATTAAATAATAAATAGCCCTCTCCTGGAAAATATCTTTGTTTGTAAATCAATAATTAGTATTCAATTAAAAGAATATCAGAGATGTAATCACCTCAATGATCTTATATCAGTTCCGCATTATTGATGATTCATTTAATTTTGACGATTTCAAGAATAGGACTATACTTGGAAATAAAATAGTATTTTTTCTGTGATAGAAATACAGCATTTTCGTTCCGGCAAGGAAAAGTATTCTTAATAGATTCATTTTACACTATATATCACACACATTTCACCTCATCATTTCAGAGTAAACAGAATGAAAAACTATATCCTTGAGGTATTAAAATCTCCAATTCACTAACCGATTTAGTTTTCTGTCACGTACCCTAATCCGATTAACGTAGAAATTTAATTATTTTTATTGATGCCGTAACCCTTCACTGTGCCAGCTGAGGTGCGTTAAAGGTTCTTCAAGGTTTTGTTTTCCCCTCGAAATATGCTAATTCAATTGTTAAGAATGCATTAAGAATAGCGTACAATTAAGACCAGAGAAACTCTTTATTCCACTCCCCACGTTTATTTATTATAATGAGCGAAGAGTTTTAATTTTTAGTAAATTGAGGTTGGTTCATTGATTAGAGTAGGTGCATTGTTTTCATGCGAAAGGGAAATGAAACATGACTTGGGAGGAGAAAAATAAGAGACCAATTCTCACTGAAGTCAATAATAAATAATTACTGAAATATTACCATGATAACAAAACGTAAAAATAAATGAATAGGTAGATGTCATACAGAAACCAGCCTTTCGAACCATCCTGAATAAGAAATAGTGAACATTTTTTTTAAAGAATATTTTTTATAAGAGACTAGTCTTGAAAAAAACTTTTGAGAGGATATAGAAAATAAAGAACTTAAAAAAATTAAGAAAACAATTATATACATCATACAAACTCTTCACAAAGCTGATAATACCCGAGTTTTTTCAGATACAAACTCTATGAAAAAATCCATTCATTAATTTGAATCATAAACAGTCAATTGATTATATCTGAAAACGCTAATTGTTAAACAAAAAATGTGAGAAACTTTTAAAGAAAGGAAGAAAAAAGATATACAGTGCATATGTAGTTTTTTTATATACAAACTGGAAAAAAATCCTTTAGAAAAAATTACTTTCAACGAATATTGAATAACACGAAAGATACAAATTCTTTGAAAACAATTACTTCAAGTATGAACATTGAATTATATAAAAACACTTTTTCCTATCCAGTTTGTACTACAACATCATTCAAAGGAACGCTACAGAAAATTTATATAAAAATTCATGTACATGGAACACTATCATTCTCAATAGTGTATTTCGAAGTTTTGAGACAAGACATTTGTGTTTTCACCTCATTAGTACATTTTTGGATAACATTACAAAACAAAACAAAACTTATACATACTTTATTTTGAAATTATTGTCACTATTGTATTCAACGGTTGTTAATGTATTTTTGTAGTATTGTATTTTGTTATGTTTTAATTAGGTTTCTATTTTGGCACTAAATTTATCACTACAAAAATTTTCCTATTCAATTTTTGTCAACCGCAGTCACAAATTGGGCCATATGAATTAATTTTATTTCCAGAAATATACAATATGAAAATTATCTATTAGAAAACATTGAAAAGATCTATTTTCAGGCAATCAATTAAGAATTCACCATGAAACAATAAAAACTGAAAACGCCAAACAAACAATTCAAATCTGAAGACAAACATCTGAGAAACACTTCTTTCAATTGACACTCGCGTATAAAAGTTCACATTTTTCATCAGCCTACATAGTCAGTTTGATGTCTATGTAAGTGTAAAAACTACAGAACAAAAGACCAACTACAGGTGATGATACTCACTTATTACGACGACAAAGCATATCAACACGTAGAGCTTAATAACGCTCTCGGTGTTAAAGCCGAGATAAAATAGTACAGACAGTCAAATACATTTTTTGAAATGAACAACATATGATTTTCAAGTTTTTTAATATCGACTTATTTTAAAATCCTATAAAATTTTATAGAAATTTGGAAAATATATTTCATTTGTACTTTCTCTTGGCAATGCAAATATTTTCAATTCAATTCCGCAATGCAAAAGATTACAATCTACCACTTGATGAATGATTTTATTGATGGAAAATTTGAATGGGACGGCATTGTCAGTTTGTAAACATTGGCAGTAAATACAAGTATTTCTGGTCAACCAGAAAGATAAAAGCAATGGCATGTCCTCAAATATTTGGAAGGTTCAACATCTTGACCGATCATCAATATGGCTTTCGGAAACAAAGATGTTGATCTTTGTTTCCGACCTTCTATCGTATATCACCCATATTTGGAATAACGCAATCGAGAAATATGAAGAGTCAAGAGCTGTTGCGCTTGATATTTCTAAGGCGTTTGACCATGTGTGGTATGAGGGTTTGTTGGCCAAACTTCCATGCTATGGCTTATCGGATCATTTTAGTGTATGGCCAGCAGCTTCCTGAAAGAATGTTCCCCGCTGGTGGCCGTCGATGGTTATCTCTCGAATACTTTTACCATCAACGCTGATGTTCCCCAGGGAATCCATATTGTCTCCAACCCTCTTTTATTGTATATCAAAGACTAATTGGAAAAAACCAAGGATACAATATATTGCTTTGCTGACGACAGCACACTTGTCTCGTCATTCCATTTGAATTTTAGGACATCGGCTGCAAATGCACATCTTTACCGGCGGCATGAGGTTGCATATCTAGAGGTGATTTCGAATTGGGGTGGAAGTAACCAGGTTCAATTCAATGCCACAAAAACTCAGACATCGATTTTCTTCAAAAAGATAAATGTCTCCGAACTGGATATAATAATGTCAGAGCTGGATATAATAATAATGTTGGCACAATCAAGCTTGGAACACTGTTCCGAACGAGAAAACTGTAGAAACCTCAGCAACTTTTGATGCTTTATAAAGCTCAGATCAGACCTTCTTTAGGGTATTGTTCGAATAAATGCAGCTCCGTTCCTAAGCATACCCTAAAGTTGCTGGATTCCATACAGGAGAAAGCCATTCGCCTCATTGGAGACATGAATATCACTTGGCATCCTTGATAGTCTGGAACATCAAAGGAAGGTTGAGGATGTTTTCTCTTTTATAAATACTTTCACCGGAGATGTTCAAGTACCTTGGCACATTTGATTTCACCAAGAGCCGTACATATCAGAAATATGCGATGGAATGTTGCTGCTCATCGTAATGAGGTTCAGCTCAGTATACCTCGAACTTCCCTGTTTAAGAACTCTTTCATTTGTAGAACTGCGATTATGTGGAATAAACTTGCTGAGAACATTTTTCCAAATAAATTTATCTCCAGCGATTCAAATCCAACGTGAATCGCTACTTTCACACAGGCACCGCTGTAACAGCGCCTTAAGGATTTCTCTGTAGTGCTCTTGTATTGTCCTTGAAAAAAATTTTTTTTTTCATGTATGTCGAACAACATGTTTTAGATGCTCTGAATCAGGACTAATAAACAAAGTGTAACGCATTAAATACAACTTAAACTGGGCTTCTGCATACAACTCTGGATTCATTGATCTTGATTGAATAGGAACTAACACTTCGGACAATGGTGTAGTGGTTTTAGATATTATTTTCCTCTGGATTCGGAAATGGGGGAAATTGTTAAGTCTATTCTGCAGAGGATGTTGGATTAGATTCAAAGTTCTTTTGAAAGTACGTAATTTCATTCGCGACACTCGCTGAGAATAACTTGGATACGATGACCGTTAATTTTTCTATTTATTTCGCATTTTACACTTGTCCAGTTTGTAATAGTCTACACACAGTTTATTGAACGAGATGTTTACTTCTTACGAAGTACAATATTCTGAGTAAAATTAACAGTACTTTTTATACATTTTTCAGAAAAAATATTTACACTTTTTCGGTTACGATTTGTATTGTTGATTTAAGCAACCAGCTTTTCTGACTGAATTACTGTCCGATATTTTTATTACCTCGACACGTGTTTCAATCACCATGTGATCATCTTCAAGAGGAAAATTAAACTTGATTCTACTACCATTTTATAATTTCTCATTTAATATGTGACTCAAATTATTTTTGAAAAGAAAACTGTTTTTTTTATCTATCAGTGGAAAATAAATTTCCATTTTCATTTATATTATTGAAAATATTTCTGATCGAAATACGCATTTCACTACTAGCAAGATACTCTTTGAATGGAACAACCACTATATCTACCGAGTTGGCATAAAACGAGTTAAAGTAAAACAACAGGTGATTTCAAATTCACCCTTTAGAATATATTATACCTCTTTCAACGTGCGAAGCAAAAGTCATCATTGTTTTCTTGTGGAACTGAATACTCTCATTCGAAACACTAGTGAGGAGAAAGTATCATGAATTTTTGTTATTTCAGAATAGCTACGTATTTTCCAGGAAAATCCGTTAAATTTTCCATTATCGTATATATTCAAACTCCCTATTTTACTCTGCGGTGTAATATGGCACGAAATTGTTATGTTTATGTTCCTATTGTTGGTTTTACTTCCGAATTTTATTACTATAGTCAATGAGAACCTATTCGTTTTCGCTTACTTTGCAAAATACAATGCAAAGAGAGGTATTTTCTTTTCATTCCGGGAATACCCGAAAATAAATGTTTCATCAGGATGTCAAAAGGAAAAAATATCTTATTCTATACAAGGTAATGGTGAATCTGTTCAGCTATGGACATAAGGCAACAGCAAATTTGTTTATAATGCAAAACTTTCAACAGCAAACCAAAATAACGGTTTGGTGTTAGGAAAAAACTCCAGTAATATTCATTACTACATCAAAGGTTCCAAACAGTGTTTCACAAGTCGAAGAATATGACAAACATCCAGTAGAGAACTTGTTTAAAACAGTGAAAAGATTATTGGAATGGGTATTGTTGGATATTGGCCGAGTTCGACTCTGTCAAACTCAAAATTTGGTTTGCTAGTTTAATTACTCAAATTGATTATTATCATGAAAAGATATGAGGAAAAACGAAATAAGTTCTGGAGGCTATTGTGTTTTCGGAGACTCGAGAGAAGGAATTTCAAGAAGTGGCACTTTCTATACTAGAAAAAGGTAAGGGCAATTAACATAAAAGAAGAAAGAAGGAATTTATTTGAAAAATACATTTCATCGCTTGTGTGTAATTTATTCAAAACCGTAATAGAAAAAGCCAAAACGGATTCTGGTGCTTAAATAGCAGAAACTCGTCGATGCCTAGATTTCCGTGAAACATATCGAAACAATTCGTCCGGGTGAAATAACGCCTAAAGGAATTCCTAGATACCTTCCGACATTTCCATTCGATAACGATACAAATTGGGAACTGTAGAGCAATTTTCTGAATGTTTGACATTCTAATAGTCGCTAATCGATACGACTATTGCCAAATTGCTTTGGTTAGCCACAAGAAGGTAACAGTTGGGAAGGAGAATCGTCAGGTAGCAAAATGAATGATTATTCATTCAATTCCCCCGGGAGAGTGCAGAGCCGAGTTGGTATATTGAAGAGAAATATTAGGTTTTCCTAATATCATTTACTGACGAGTTGTTCAAAACAAAAGTATTGGATCAAATCACCTGAAATTTTATATATTTAGCTATCGAGGGTGAAAACAGACACATAATACGTAGTCTGAATACTTTGATAAATACTTTGTAAAATATATTTGAATAAAAAAATATTTTGATGAGGTTCCTATTTCCTTACAACAATTATCATAAATGCCTTCAGAACAATTGAACTTCTGCTGTGTATTAATCTGCTGACAACTGAATTTTTATCAAACATTTATTTTATGGTAGAGAATAACATACTGAAGAGTCCGATCATATTTACGTTTTTTTAATTAACTTCAAAGTTCTCAGTTCCGCTAGCCATATAACGTAACAGAATCAGCTCACCTTCAACAAATTCTCGTAAGAACAATATCTGATCGGAGACAGATTTGAACCCAGGATTAAAGGGTTGTAAGTCGAACACTAGTCCACCTCGCTAATTCACAGCTTCTCATAATCTTGCTTTTAAGTAAATTTTCATTTTGTCTAATAAGAAACATTTTTGTCATATCATGTTCATACCTACTCTTATATTTTACTTACATGATAATTACAATCTCAAGGTCGTTGTAAACTGAAAAAATTATTCTCAATAATCCTGCCAGATGTAAAATACTCGTATATCAGTTAAAGATCCCTAAGCAACTAGATCTACATAATTTCTGAATAGATATTATTATTTCGATAATAAATAGTTACTTTCTTGACGGTGGAGTATTTAACATACAAGATATTACAAGATTAATGTTTAATGTACCGATACTCTTTCAATACTCCCTGGGCAATAATATTATTAACAGACTAGACCAACTTAAAGATCTTGGAATCTATTTTGATACAAAAATGACTATCAATCCCCATTTGGAATATGTAATGAATTCCTGCAGCAAAACCTTGGGATTTTTCTGCAGAATATGCGAAGACTTCAACGAGCAGCGGTCAAATTTATTTACAATGCATTTGTTTACGGTAAACTTAATTTTGTGTCATATCGAGCCAGAACAGATTTTTAAAGCTTTTCACTTCAATATAACACTTGGCATTAGCGAAATTCGATTTCACTACAAAATACAGCTTCTAGAATAACGAAGAATAATATCCGACTTAGTTTTTTTTTTGTGAAATTATAGCAAACTGTTATGACTCACTCAATCTAGTATCAATGATTTTTATCACATTCCTCAAAGGAACACTAGAAACAGAAAATTACTTGACAGTCCGAATTTCAACACAAATTTGGGCAAAAACTCCCCAATTACTAGAATGTGTGATTTTTTCAACAAATAATGTAGTAGCGTAGATGTTTTCTTTATTACGTTGAATTCCTTCAAAATAACTATGGAAATAATATTCAAGACCTAGCAAAAATAATGAATAATTGTTTAGTGCGTACGAAAAATATAATAATTTATAATTTTTTTTTCTTGTATCTGCTGATTCTGTATCTGCCGAGTATCTCTGTAACCACTACTATTAGTGGATGCTTCTATGGATATTTACCTGTTTGCATCCCAAATTTTGAATAAATGAATGAATAAATGAACATCCTAACGTCACACCATATCAATTTTATTAAATAAGACTGTCCTTAGAACGTAATAAGATTGACACTTCTGATGAGATGGTTGATAGATATGATCGATAAAAATGCGGGGAGTCAAGAATAGTATTTCTGATATCTGTGAAAGATCCCATTTTCAAACTATTTAGTTCAAATGCATATTACACTCTTTATTTTTTTTTTTATATATATATATATATATATATATATATATATATATATATCTCGCAGGTATAGCAGAAATTACTTTTTCTTCGGAAAATCTCGAAAAATATAATGAATGAAGTCTATGTTTCGTGGAGAAAATACAACTCTTTGACCTCTTTCACTAATTGTAATTCTATTTGTCTAGAAGAAATAAACTATTTCTTTAAATATCTGTATATTTACAATTATCTGATATTTTACAGTATAATTAGATTATTTGAGATGTTTCACCTACAAACTGCGGATTCAATAGTTTTTTTTTACAACACGTTTTGATACACTCAAAAACTTTTGACATTCGCCATGACATAGCAGTCCGACCCTGGGGAAACAGGACGGTAATGATGCATATATACAGAAAACCCTTTGCAAAACGGCTTAGTGTATCATAAGGGACCATCTTAAGTACGAAGTCGTTCCCTTTACTAATTTACAACGTTTCGGATTAGGGTCGTTCCATACACATGAATTGCTAACCAGCTGTTGCTAATTTGAATTTTGTAAAAGGAATATGGAAAGCTTCATTAGGTTCACAGATTGTGTGGGGACGGGGCGATAGAGGAAACATTAAAAATTAATGGAAGTTGGTATCTATTCTGGAACAAATTCAAAATCAAACTAGAAATAGCTCTGTACCTCAAAGACGATACAGTCGGTAATTATAATTTGGAAGGCGATAGTGAAATAATAAAACTCCTGATTGTAAGGTTGGCGTAAGTATGAGCCTCCCCGGAAATAATTATTAAAATCATACTGGGTGCAGCGCGATGGCGATCGGTTGGCCGTATTTTCAGAAATAATAGGATTCATATCCTGAACATTGGGAAATATAGCTTTTTCAATGATCTTCATCAAAAGAAAATAATGGCGTTTTCCCAACACTTCCGGTTATACCGGAAGTTCGTATCAACTTCCTCAATTGAAATGTAATCACATGTACATTTTCACATTTTTGCATAATAATTCTACTACGAGTTTATGTGATACAATGATGACTTATTTATTTTTTGGAAATTCATATTTCATGAAGACTGAAGAAAATAACTTTTGTCTACCAATTTGTTACAAATAATAAGCTTAGTAGAAATTTGAAAGTTATTTTCTTCATTCTTCATTCAAAAATGAACTGTTCTCGAGATATTCCTTTGATTACTAAAAAAACTAGGTAATAGGCTTTCGACTGATTACCCCACAACATTAAAAAATTTCATAGAATACACAAATAAACTATTACTGATTCATCAAAATAGTTCATTCCATCGTCCTATAGGAGTAATATTTACAAAATGTTATACAAGGAGTTCGGAATCGATTACTATTTCTGAAGATATAACAATGGGTCAACTTCAGTTTTTTGGAACACCCTGTATTTTAGGATGGTTTTGAAATTCCGAGATGATTTCGACCAAAAATTGTCTTTTCACAAAACTTAACTTCCAGGCATTTCTTAACTCTCTTCATCAAATTGTTTTTTACATTACGATTGATTTGATCGGCATCTAGAGCTTGAAGGTAGTTAACAATGTTTCATGGTCTAATATGATATGATTTGAAACCTCTGAAATATTTTTATTCCATTTTAATTATTCAGTATTCAATTTTTTGCCAACCTCTTTCTCATATTCAGATTTTTGCTAAATTTTTATTTTATTACAATTTCACTTCAGGGTTTTTTGTTTGATATAATTTTCATTTGTTATTTCAGAGATTTCGAATCATATACTAAACAATGGAAGTCCGAACTAATGAAAAGGCATCTTGAGCGGTGAATGCTTGTAAAACTTCTCTAAACATATTATCCTTATATAGGGATGTAGGCTCTCACGGTTGGCATCAATGTTTTGGTTGGTGTCCGGGTTTTGCCATGGTCTTCTTTGGTTACAATCTAGAAACGTTTCAACTGCAACTGAGCAGTCATCTTCAGTAGCGTGGACGAAGTACCCTTCTTGACGTATCATCTGAAATGTTTCAACTGATACGTCAATAAAAGTACTTCGACCAGGCCACCGAAGATGACTGCCGCAGTTGCAGTTGAAACTATCATACAATCAGATATTGTGAACAAGATACAATCTCCGAACGTTACCATTGGTACGGCCTATTGGTAAATTTAGTTTCATTACACACATATTTTTTTTAATGTGGATCTTTTTGACTTTTTATCAGCAACCATTCACAAAACTCAATTCGACGATGCAAATCCATGTCTTTCAGATGATATACGATATGTTATTTGAACGGTTTCCATTTATGCTTTTTCAAAATTCAGCGAGCGGTTCTGGATTTAACTGGTAGGTTTTTCTTATAATCTTTCAAAGACGCATTTGGATGATCCAAGAACATATTTTTCCAGATCTTCATTATCTATCTGATGCTTTCGTTTGGTTATTTTTGGAAAGAATGGTGCATGATGCAAACAATTTTTCAACAACCTTTTTACCGTATTGTGATTCGGTTTGAGTTTTTCCGGATACCTTTCGGCAAATAACTTGCATATCCGGTCGATAATTCGATTACATTCACCATAGACCATAATCAAATTAAAAAAATTATCGTTTATATAACCTAAACGGAACATTTGGATCAATAATTCATAAAATTCACTTTTATAAATGACTACATCAATAAATTAACAACTACCTTCATTTGTTTCCATATAATTCCTATTGTAAAGTACTCATATGAATTCAGATTAAACATTTTTTCAATTCATTATTTATTAATCCGAAATCCTATTTTCCATAAAAACCATGACGCCAAATTAATAGGTCTAAATAACCTGCTCTAACTACTCGAAATGAAGATTTCGTAGTCCGTAGCTTCATGGTGGACATGCGCATGTTTTATTTTTTCAAGAAGAACTGAAATATCTCGTGATACAGGGTGTTCAATTTGGAAAAACTGACTTTTGGCGCTATATATAATGATCTCTCAATGTTACAATACAATCTCTCAATAATGTTAGAATCGTAACATCGTGAAGTACCTTGCTTGAAATCTTTCAATTTTCAGTTCATTTTAATTGTTCAATTTTCATTTTTTTGTATAATTTTTATTGTATTGCGATTTTATTTCAGGGGTTTTTTGCTTAACATAATTGTCATTTTCAGCTATTCATTTTAATTTTCAATTGTATTTGTTCATTCAGGGATTTCAAATCATTTTATATCATATTAGACAATGGAAGTCCAAACTAATGAAGTTCACTATGTATTTATCATCATGGATAGAGCTATTAATTTTCATCAAATAACGGGTCAGTCCATTTATATTATCTGGTCTTTACACCTTAAGTTTCATGTACAACTGCGGTATATATTATCAAGAGCGGCAACAGCAACGGACTAAGTATTCTAGTTGCTCTCACAACACATACTATAATTATTCCAATGGTGGTGCAGATGGCTAAACTTCATTTGTGTTAAGTATTTCCTCCTGAACTTGTCTCGGTGTTTCTGAATTTCTAGCTCCTCTCTATTTAGTCTTGGACAGCGTCTCTGGAGTTTTATCACCCTTTGGAATATTCTCAAAGTAATGTTTTAGATTCCAATATAGACCAATCCACAGCTAGAAGCAATCCGGTATACATTCGGTGTTGCTAATGGTCCTTAGCTGAGCTTAGACTCTCTCTGATGGTTTTCGTTAGCCTAGATATCGATTTAACATTGTGAAAATGAACATGGATTACCTAACACCAGGAAAGTCTTGATACACGTGGAACCATCTCTCAATATAATAATAGAAACGTAATTGGTGGATAGACTATCTCACTTTCTAATTATTTTTCTGTTGATTACAAATTTAAATGACTCTGTTTTCATTTCTTGAATGTATGCGAATAGCCCTCGAACATTGATGAATAAAAAAACCTTTAATAACTTTCTAAAATTTCCTTCTCATAATTTTATTTCTAAGTAACAGGTGAAATTGATTATAAAATGTTTGTAATTATCACTTTCCCTGGGTTTTTACTATCGAATACAGAACGGAGTCTTGTGAACGAAAAATAAATTAGAAACAATAGAAGCAATTTTCATTTTGTTTCTTGTTATGTGTTAGTTTTTTCGATTCATTACATGAAACATATTGTTGCTCCTCTAGACTCCAGGCCTCGCCCAAGAGTTGTTCAAAAATGTTGCCACCCTACTAGTGCTGAATACCAATCGATTGAATCTAAGACGATTTTCAATAATTCTATTATTTCCGTGAATATCTCACGTACATTTTGCGAACGTGCTGCACAACTTTTCAAGGAGAGTGAAGGGATATATAAACAAATACATGAGCGGCAGCAGCTGTGTCATCATAATGCCGTTAGCATGAAGGGACAATGAGGTTTTCTTTGTATCAAAATGAGGTTTTCTTTGTATCAAAAAGAGATTTTATCCGCAATTGGAGATGGTTTACAGCATTACAAATGTTAAACGGGTGTATTATTTAACGCACACGTTGACTATTACTCTTGAGAATGAAGTTGGTGTTATAATAAATACATTAGTTTCAAGTCAATCATTTTTATTTTCTTGTTGAAAAGAAGTTAACAGTTAGTTAATCCCAAAGATACCTGTTTCGGAAAAGACTCAGTTCAAACAGATTTGGAGTTTTATTGTATCTCTCATATTATTATGAATACATACTTCACAAAATACACTTTCTTCCAATCTAAAGTCATGTCGTTATATTTTAGGAAAGAGGGAAATCGTAAAATTACATAAGCTCTACAGCGTAGCTCTATACTAAGTATTCAATTTTTTGAAATGTATATGTCGACCTCATCTTGAGTCATTTGTTTGCACAGAAAACGTGGTATGATTATATTGCTTGCATTGAAACTGATTTTTTTAGTATCGCAGGTAATTTATTGGTTAATGCTGTTTTTGCAGTTATTATTCAAAGGATTAATTATCAAACGTTTCAAAATGCAGTGATAGTTATTTAACGACATGCACACTGGGGTTGCTTTCATAAACGTTCCTAGTCTTCTTCGAACCTACTTCTCTCAGTTGCAGATGGCTAAAGAATAAGGTCATTAT
>WOGP01001537.1:1470-18786 GCA_015342065.1 Leptinotarsa undecemlineata | reverse complement strand
GTGTTTTCAGTCGCAGACCCAGGGCAAAGTTATCTGCCTGCCTAGGAACTTATGCGACTGTATTTCAAGCGGAAATTTACGCTATAGAATTGTGTGCGGAGAGATTGGATTAATCCAACCTCACTCGCAAGTCAATAAAAATATTCTCGGACAGTCAAGCGGCGTTGGGAGCTCTTGGCTCCTACCGAGCAACGTCTAAATTGGTAGCAAACTGCCAAAAAAGACTCCTCAATGGGAAGACTAAACAGATTGTCTCTGGTCTGGATTCCTGGCCATACTGGCCTGGAAGGCAATGAAGCTGCTGCAAAGGAGGGTGCTGCAAGCGGCTTCATTGGATCAGAACCTGTCATTGGCTTCGCTTTGGGCTTTTCCAAGCTAACACTGAACACCTGGATGGCTAGAAGAGTTATGGATTTCTGGCAGAATCTTCCAGGATTGACTCACCCCAAGGCGTTTTTTCGCCCTTCGAAGCTTGATTCCAAACAGTTGTTGGACTACAATAGGAATGAGCTACGGTGTCTAACAGGCCACCTTACAGGTCACTGTCATTTGAATCATCATATGCAGAGACTTGGACTGTCTGAAAACAGTGTGTGTCGCCTCTGTCTGGAGAATGATGAAACTGCAGAGCATATACTTTGTGCCTGCCCCGCTGGGGACCGAATCAGGTTCTTTGAGTTCGGCGTATCCGTACTCTCACCATCTGACCTGAAAGACCACTCACCATACAAACTAATCGGCTTCGTTAATAAGCTGAGTTTATTTGGTCGAGTGTGAATAGGTGTGAGCCACAATAAACCCTTATGGGTTGCGGTGGAGGGTCGAATAGACCCACTCACTTTAGACCTTCCTACCTACCCACAATCACAGTATGTCACTGTCAACATTTCAAGTGTTTCTGAGCAGTGCAATTAATTCCATTCTTCACACAAGATTGTGTAAATTCCAAATTTAGGGTAATTTTCTGTAGAACTGTAAATTCCAAAAATAGTTTTGATCTAATATATCCAACTTGGGATATACCCATCTAATTACACGTTGATACCAGAAGAGACAAAATAATTATAGGGCTAGACTAGATCTGTTTATATCCATTATAGAAACGACTTTTGAAAAAATATTCGGGCTCAAATGTCTGCACAAGGAAATGGTATATTTTCAACGCGGTCAGAAGTTTAATATAGTTTTCTGATTGTAGAAAGTGATTCAGCATAGTATTTTGTTCAATTTTGACATGTTGTATTCCAATTACGTTGAAAGTAACTATATTTTGTTCACATACGGGAAAGGGGTATTTTGGTGATAATTTAATAATATATTTATTCAACGTCACGGGGTTCTTAGGTGTTTGGCGTAAGTATTTCAATGCGGTAAACTCAACTCAAAAGTGTGTAATAAAATGTGATGGTGTGACAAAGTATCTAAGCAATGTGGTTATTGCCTCCAGACAACAACTAATGAGTAGTAACACGGTTTAAATACGCCATATAGAACCGAGCGGTCCACGGAAATGTCATTTTACAGAATACTTGTGAAAATAAAACGTACATACTTGTTATATTATACCTTAATTATTCTGATTAATTTTCATGTCAATTTTCTAAACTTATTCAACTGGAAATATTAAACCCTGGTTTTTACTAGTACAATGCACAGAACTGAAACCCAGGTATATAGGACCGGCCATCATTGTTCGGTGTTTTTACTGTCTGCTATAGAAGACTAATAATATTCAATGTTCGTTTGTAACGAGTTTATTATGACAACCAAAATAATTTATTTCTCCTTGTATGGAAATTGTTGAATTCGATTAGTTGAGAAAAATTAAATATCGATCGAGTTGTTAATTAAAATCACCAATTTGAAACTAAGGTAACATTCAAGTTTACCTTACTGTGATAAAAAATCACGGAACATCATTGACAAAAGTAGTATTCCTTTGTCTATGCGGAACATACTAGTTCTCATTTGAAGTTTTATGTTACAGAGAGCTTTTGTGTTCCGTGTCAAAAAAGATCAACTTGTCTTCGTGTTATCACCATCGACATAACCTCGAACTAACCTCAGCTATTGATGGCAGAACTTTAAACCGATTATGAAAACAATACTGTTAGTATATTACTCGCTGGTTGTTAACAGCACGTTACGTTTCCCAGGTTGTAGTATTGTTTCCTAAAAATGTGAACACCTCTTGAAAAGTGGACAAAAATTCTATCACTGTTACCACATAGAGATATGAGATATGAACAACAAAAGGAATATCATCAAGTTAGCACTGAACAGCAGGATAGTTTTGATAGTTATTCAGTATTTTAGCAACATTGTACTGCCTGATCACAATGCAGATGCTTTTCGTTATGTAAAATTGAAAAATACAGAAGAAAACTTCCTTGACACGGCTATACAGTACACTTTAGGAGGATTCGTGCGATGGGATGCCCAGTATTTCATGCAAATCGCAAAACACGGATACGTTTATGAGAACAGTTTGGCTTTCTTTCCATTGCTTCCAATCACCGTTAGAGTTATCGGTTATGCGGTACACTATTTTCTTCCATTCTTGAGCATAGACAGTGTGCTATTACTAGTTTTCATCTACCTCAATATTGGTGTGTTTGTGCTCTCTGCTATCACTCTGTATAAAATTACCGTGTTAATATTCGATGAGACGGTGGCATTTAAGACAGTAGTGCTTTTTTGTTTCAACCCAGCATCGGTCTTTTTCATCGCCCCATACACCGAATGTCTATTTAGCTATCTCACGTTCCAGTCGATACTAGGTTGTTTGTTGCTGATGAAAAAGTACTCTGCCAAAGACAGTAGGTTTCACTACAGTGACACTTTCTGCTTGATTCCCATTAGTCTCAGCACCGTCGTACGTTCCAACGGAATCTTGAATATTTGCTTTTTTACCTATACTTGGGTGTGCATTTTCAGAAAGTATGTTCCGCGTACAAACATCGTTCAGAAACTTAGATATTTGTTGAATCAGTCCCTGGCGATTGTCGTTTCTTCAGCTATTTGCCTGCTGTTGTTCGTTTCGTTTCAAATATATTGTTTTGATGCTTTTTGCACTGATTACCGAGTCGATTTGCCACAGGAAGTCATCGATAAAGCTGTGAAATATAAATTTGTGCTGCCAGGTGAGGTGTCAAAGCATCGCCAGAGCTGGTGCTTCCAGTACCCCCCTTTAGCCTACTCGTATGTGCAGGACCATTACTGGAAAGTGGGATTTCTGAGATATTACGAACTGAAGCAGCTACCAAACTTTCTGTTGGCAGCCCCAATACTTTACATTGTCATCAAAAACTGTGCAGCGCATGTAAGAAATGTTACGACTAGAAATATTGCGAACCTATTCAGCCTCGATGAAATATTTGTAAGGATGGATTTTGAAAAGAAAATTCTTCACAGAGGGCTGAATGTTTTTGTCGTACACGCCCTGTTTCTGTCCTTGTTCTCGCTGCTGTTCATCCACGTCCAAGTAGCAACGAGGATGCTGTGTTCAGCCTCTCCGATCTTTTACTGGTACTGCGTCAAGTACTTGAAAGACCACCAGAGGATCATCAAGATATATTTCGCTGGCTATTTCATACTCGGCACTATTTTTTTCTGTAACTTCTTACCTTGGACGTAATCAGAAAATTAAACAGTTCAGAGCAACAGTTTGTTTTTGTTAGTCGCTAACATAGTAAGTACAAAAAAAGGTCCTCTCTCAACTTTTGAGCAAGACAAGACAAAGTCTCTCTCTAAGTTTCTTGGCCTTTGCTTCCGTACACAATTCTAAGTGAAAAAGCTCAATTTTGAGTCCTTTTCATTAAGAAAAACCATAGCGTGACATCACTCTCAGCTGAAAGGGCATACTTTGGTAGCTTTCTCAATTCTCTATCCAACACTGGGTTATTTTTGGATAGCAGGCTAGTCGCTTTTGTGTCATATTCTTTGTGAGAATGTGAAAAAAATATGTATAAAAAATTGTTCAAAACTCTAAGCGAGGTTAATAATTATTCAAAGTCTTCACCATTCACTTCAGACAATAATGGATGTATCAAGATGGAGTAGTAGAAAACAAAAAACTTTCTTTCCCAAAAAATTAATCACTCCTAAAAATATAACCCTTTGATTTGAACAAGATTCCTTTGGCTGGGAGTTAATCAAATAAGCAAATGAATGGCATTACGATGACATGGGTGTATCGAACTCATTATCTGAGAAAGTCGTAGTTTATGAGTGAATTGTTTCGTTTTTTCTCATAATGTTATCCAGATTGGTACTAAGGCTAGTGTCTTACGGCGAAACATCGATGTCTTCCAGTGAGGATGACAGTGTTTCATGCAAGTGAAATTTGTGTAGGAATCCTGTGAATGATATCTCATTCAATTCCATACGGAATATTTGGAATACAAATTGAGTAGAGAAAATAGTTTTTTGTATAATTCAGTGTTCATATAAAAGTATTTGTTTTGAATCAATTTTCTTTCGTGTAATTGAAAGTAGCTGTTTCAGGGGGGTTTTTTCTTCCAGTTTGTGTCTGAAATTTACTTCATTGCATCCAAAATATTGGTCTCTCCTTCGAATGTAAAGTAAGACTAGGTTTGTTCAATAAATAATTCCAGTGCAATTGAATTTTTTCACTTTGCTGATCTTGTTATTGGCATTGTTCAGAAAAACTAAAAAATAGCTTTGCTTCCATAGCATTATTTCTTTTATACCCTGTATTTGTGTCACAATTTGAATCGGTTCGACTTGAGGGAATTCAAGTCAACATCGTGTGATTCCACAATTTAACGAGTTAGCACTTCTGAACTATCTAGTTAATTATTAATAATCCCTCATCCATTGTAGGTTAATTTCATATTAGTCTTTAAATAATATATTAAATAATAATTTTATTCCAGTCAGATATCACGATTCAAATGATATTGGAACAGTCAAAAAAAAACACAGCACATGTATATATAAAATCTTGAATAATAGTAAAAATTATAAAGTAATATTCTGATAATTATCACCGGTCATATATCTAAGAGTATAAAATGCATTCAGGCACCATAGACACCCAATAAAAAATGCATCTACTTTACAGTAACATTTAATGATTAGAAACTTTCTAAATTTGTTTTTGAATATTCTGTTATTTCTCTCCCTCGCAATATCCTCAGGCAGCTTATTGTATAGTTGAACCCCTGTAAAGGAAGGGGCATTTCCGAACAGGGTTGTTCTATGTTGTGGTATCTGCAAACGAGTACTGTATCTTGCATTATAGTTGAGATTATCACGACTTGTCGAAGAGGTTAGAGATTTGTAATTTAATTGCCAATAATGATTTCATGATGTATATACATGGCACAGTGAGGATATTGTTTTCAATTAAGTGGTATCTGCAAGAATTTGTACGTTTAATTCAGAAAGTTAGACGTATTACTCTTTTGTGATATCAGCAATCTTTGAGATGATACTGCATTACCCCAGACAACTATATTATAGGATATATGAGGGCATAAAAAATATTGATAAGCTGAAGCTTATTGAAGATGTTCTTCATCTGCAGAATGGCATAATACTCACTATTTACTTTCTTGCTGATATGATCGGTTCAATTTCTGAAGGATACATTAGAGTCTAAGAACGTGCCTAGAAACTTCGTAAATTCTGATATAATCAATGTCGCCTTACATATACTTAACGACAAGATGAATTTGTATTTCTCCAATCATTATAGTTGTAGATCACAACTTTCATTTTCCGAAGCTTTTGTAATAAGATATTATTGAATCATCAATGGATACAAAGCTGATTCCAGTTCTGTCTTTCCTTTACCTTGAAATTAACGGTCTGATAGTATACCTAAATATAATGAATTCACAAAATTACTTCAGCAACATTTCGAAATGTATGAAAATTTGTTAACAGGTTTTATTATTGTCTAGAAATGGATGGTGAACATTTATTGAAAGAAACAGGAATTTTGAATGGAATTTGAATTTACCTTTGTATGGGAATCCACACAGCAAATACAATACTTTTTTCCTCTCAAATTAACCATTTTACTTTTGAAAAATATTTGTAACTGAGCTGTTTTTCGCTGAATTTTCAACCTCAAATATGTTAATTGGAATTGAATTTGTACAAAAAAGTATAAAACAAGGCGACGAGATGATTAAAGTCACACGTATCCCAGTCATTTCTGTTGTAAAAGAGAAAGTTGAAAATTTGACTTTTGTGGGGGGCCATGATTTCCAAACGCAGAGAGACCGCTTTGTTTTGACTTCAGAATCGTGTTGTTTAATATTTTATGTAAGTACAAACAAAAATGTTTACAAAATATTCCAATTTGAGGAAACCAGATATTTACGTTATCAACTCATTCCAAACAGGATGGATCAAATTATCTTATCTTAATTATACAAAAACTTTCTTTCTTACATAAGTTTTGCCCAGCCCAAAAGTTGAGATGGAGGAGTAGATTTCATGTTGGCTTTGGATTAAAACACGAAAAAAAACTACAAGTTAAAAATGTTGGTCATACCTTCTCGTTTCACCTATCCTGGTACGTATCATATAATTACATGAATAAGATAACACCGACACAATAATAATAATATACTATAAAAATGCTATGAATGATGCGGCTTCACGCTGTTCATTGTCTGATGCTTTCGCCTTCCCCAGTAGCTCTCCAAATCAAACGGTTGGAAGTCTTTAAGGTGTTGCGCGGTCTCATCCTGGTAGTACATCACGGAATTCGGGTTGCGGTCCATTTCTACTTTGCTCCAAGACTCGTGAATGTATTTGATTAAATCGTCGTGTTGAGCATGTGCCACCCTTTCGTTGGAGCCCGCTCTCGAAACGTTCGGATGTGGAGGCCTGCGACTGTTGCCGTTCGTTTGAGATATTCCCATTCGCGGGCCGCTAAAAATATTACGGTTCTGTGAAGGACTACATAAGGGATTTTAGTGTGCTAGTTACAAAGTGATCTGTTTTCGTTATTAATACTTACCTCATTTCCTGCGAGTATGGGTCGAAATCGATGGTATTCTTCGATGGATCGCGATTGTTGCAAAATCAGATCATTAATGCAGTAATTGTTGGACGTTTGGAAAACTAAATATTTACAACTGCTTTCATTTCCTCAAAAATATCAATTGTTAACTTTTCGATATGTCGTTTGTCATTTCTTCTTCTCCTTTTTTTAGCTTGAGCTACCGTTGTAATTCAGTCTTGTTTTTCTAATACTCATCACTGAATGGGTAACGATGTATGTCACGGACAATCACGTAATGCTTTTTTTTTGTAATAAGATATAGTCAAACAGTTCTTTCATGGTTGAAAATGATGGAACCTATTAGGATTCATATATTTATTCCGAAAAAATAATTCAAACAATTATCAACTTTAACATTTAGTATTACCCCTTTTATGTTTATCTTTGTTTATAGAGTAACCCTGTATACAAAGTTTTTATTATTGGTGTTTGTCATTTGTATTATATATCTGATTTTGTCATTTGAACTCTGGCTTTGAACTTTGGCTCTCGCTTATGATGTGGTACTAGTATCTTCTTTTTGAGGAAACATATACGAGTGTATTCGATATAAATCAAGAAGAGGTGAATCAGCAAACACTCAAAAGTGGAACAAACACGTGTTTCTGGCTATTGGGACTCTTCAGCGCGGTGCAGTCAAATGTAAGAATAGGCAACACTCATTTGGCAAAAACTACACCTACGTATGGAGTCATCAACAGGAGCGGTTGGCCGATATCCAGAAACACGTGTCCCCGTTTTGTCCCATTTTTGAGTGTTATATCCGCTAAATGACCTCTTTTGAGTTATATCAAATATACTCGTTATTATAATAGTGTATGTAAGTGTTCAGTGGCCGAATCGTTCAACTGTGAATGTAAACTATAGTTGTGCGAATATTTCTTTTTTGTAAAACTTTCAAAAACTTTGACATTTCTCTATATTTATTGATGCGTAAATGTTTACTTTTTTACTGCCAAAATAATTCATAAAATGAACATGAAATATTATTTTTGAAGGATTTATTGTTAACAGTTTTCAATTATTAATTAATTATCCATCATAAAACAATGTCATTTGTTGGAATAATAATTGATAGTAAAGTTTGAACAATTACAACATAAATTCTCGAAGATGTTCCATATTACTGCTGATCAGAAACGTTAGATATTTCTTGAAGAGTTGATTCCACAATTCTAACAGATATTTTAATTTGTTTGGAAGAAGATGGATAATTCAATATTTTATTAGAAATCTCAGTTTTGTCATTCAAACTATCTTCTATATATGCTTTGGTCGGTCGGTAGTCGGGCGGTTCGGTATGGGTACTTTGTTCACTCAGTCAATCGGCCATGTGTGAGTCGATAGTTCAAGCCGCAAGCTTGTGCTCGTTCGGCTCCAAATTTTCAAAACTGAAGATACCTACTGACAGAGTGACAAATATAGACATGACAATGCACACATGATGATATGGACTGTTCATAACATCACTCTTACATATATTTCACCTGCGGATCAAACAATGTATTGTCCAGTGCGTCACGGCATCATGTATGAGTCAACATGGATCTCTTCATCTTTTTTTAGTTGTTGGAGTCAATGTTCTATCTTAAGTGGTCAGTCCTTATTATGACGTCACTGCAATAGAGTATGACAGTATTTTAACCTAACCTGAAATTTAAATGTCAGATTTAGGTAATATGAAAATAAATCAACGAATTATTAATTTAAAAAGAACAGATTTCCGAGAAATCTAGGTTTCATCCTTCGTAAGTGGAAACCAAATAAATATATTTCTCCAGACTCATAAATTGACTATTTCAGCAAAAAACTTGTCTAACTTCACAAACCAAATTAATCCCTGCTGAGTATGCTTTAAAGCTCGTCAACGATGGACAACCCCGCTAATATATTCGGACGCGAAAACCAAAACATAGACTACTTCAACAATCCTGACTTGATAAGGAGGCTACCTGTCCACGATGATAATTTCCGAATGCCCGAAAGATTCGTCCCTTACACGCTAGACGAGGATCCCAAAGTGAAGAGATTCATAGGCTCTGGAATAACGTTCATCAGTCTGGTGGCCGAGAATCTACTGAGCCACCCTTTCGTGGTGTTGCGAAGACAATGCCAGGTCCATCACACTTCTCGCAGGTACCACTTACAGCCCTTTACGCTGGTACCCGTGGTTTGGCGCTTGTACCAGCACCAAGGCTTGACGGCCATGTGGAAAGGCGTGGGGTCCGTCTTGGTGGTTAGAGGTATGACCTTAGGAGTGGAGGACCTCATCTCTAAGTTCACCCCATTGCCCAAGGAAATCAGTTGGCATAGCAGTTTGAAGCAGTTTTTTCAGCATATTGTATTGAAATGCGCCAGTCTAGCGATAGTTACTCCATTTTACTCAGCCTCTTTCGTGGAAACGGTTCAAAGCGAGATCGCAAGCGAGAAACCTGGAATCGTGGACGTGTTTAAGGAAGGTATGATGCGCCTCATGCACTGGGGCTCTCCTACTAATGGTAGGATGCTCCCGGTGTGGGCTCTAATTGTACCGACGGTAGCCCTAGGTCTGGCACGCTACTTGCTGTCCATGCTGGTGAAGGGGGTGACTTCCAGAATACTAGTGGATCGAACGCAGAAGAAATACAAACAAAAGGGGGCGTTGCTGAAGGATAACAGTTCCGATTTGCAGAACATTGAGGTGATTTCTTCGATTTTCGCTGCTATATCCAGTGATATTATCTTGTATCCGTGTGAGACTGTAATACACAGGATACACCTACAGGGTACCCGCACCATTGTGGACAACTTGGACAGTGGAAGATCGGTTTTGCCAATATTGACGAACTACTCAGGTGCCTCGGACTGCTACGAGAGCTGTTTGGTCAACGAGGGGGTTTGCGGGCTGTACAAAGGCTTTGGGGCCCTTATCCTCCAGTACATTGCTCACATAGCGCTTATTAAAATCAGCCATTTTCTGTTGACGGAGATCGGGGGCTGGTTGGGGGGCAACGAAATTAAGCCTACCGTTAAAGTTTCGCCACCGGCAGTATCAAGTGTTACCAGTATTCGAAGTTCGTATCTATTGCCATAATTTTGGAAGGAGCTATAGAAGAAGGATAAGAATGACTCAAAATACACAATACTTGTAATGTTAAGTTGAAATAGTTCTAGTCAGTGGTTTCTAAAGGATTATCTTGATCTTTGAAACAAAACTGGATTTTTGGGGATAAATATGTTTGTTTCTACTTGATATTAATTCCAAAACATTTAGTTTTATGAAACGTTATCTGAAGTTATTGTTATATTATTTACCATTTTAATTATTATATTGGATAGCAAATTAAATGATGGACAGAAGCATGTATTTTATTGCCTAAAATGAATTTTTAACTATTTGAAGTTCAATGTAATCAAACATGTTTTTAATAAAGCTGTTGAAAAAAGGTGAAGATAAGAATGTATGAGGAGTTATTCACATCCACAAAATCAAATCAAATCATTTTATTCTCAAATATGAAATGGAAACCATACACACTATTTATTTTAAGAATTAGAATGTAAGAATAACAATTTATACAATTTTAAGTGATTTGAGAATAAATTCAAAGTCCCACTGAGGTTAGAAACCTGTGTGTGGTTAAAAAATTTAAAAATATTAAGAAATATATAATAAAATACGAAATACATATATCGGAACGAATAATAATAATAAGTAAATACAATAATAAAATGATATGACATAAAATGTAAAATGTAATAAATAAAAATAGATAAAAATAAATCCTTAAGTTACATATAATATGAAAGTTGGGAATATAAAAGTTACATTTTTTTTTATTAAAAGCTAATAAGCGAAGTAAGGTAGAGGTACTATACGGAATTCAATCAATATATTCTCGTATTTTTCTTCTTTCTTTACTTGATATATGTTTTTTCAACAGTATTTTGAATTTTTTTAAAGAAGTTTCAGATTTTAAGTTCTCAGGTAGGTCATTATATATTTTAGGTGCTATATGATGAAAACATTTCTGTCCAACTGTTTTATTCATTTTGGGAATGACATATCTATTTCTCTGTCTAGTATTATATGAATGGGCAGGTAATATCAGATTTTTTTTATTTAAATGTTGTTTTATACAAACCTGAATATAAAAAAGTTGCCTAACATCCATTATTTGTGTCTCGAGGAAGAGATTTTCGCTAGGATATCTTCTATCCTTCTGTAGGATCATTCTCAGAAATCTCTTCTGGGAGACTTCGAGCATATGCATGGACGTTCGTGATACCCCTCCCCATGCTATAATGCCATAGTTAAGGTGAGTTTCAACGAGACTTTTGTAAACAATTTGTTTTTGTTTGTAATTAAGGTAGGTGATGAGTTGTTTGAATCTGTATAATATACATCTTAGTTTTTTTGTTAGATATATAATATGTTCATTCCATTTCAGGTGGGGATCTAAAAATATACCTAAGTATTTTATTTTGTTCACAGGTTTTAACATCAGATTATCTTGGATCATCAAATTATAGTTGGGAAGAGAAGTTTCTTGGCTACTAAAAGGCAGGTAATGGGTTTTATTGAAGTTAATTGATAAAAGCCTACTATCGAACCAATCTTTCAAGTTGTTCAAGTCGTTTTCTGCTTTTACTTTTAGGTCATACCAGTTTTCAGCTTTGTAAATTATCACGGTGTCGTCTGCAAAGCTTATTATTTGACCATCTTTTTCTTGCATGAAGAGGTTATTCATATAAATTGTAAATAGCACGGGTCCCAGAACTGTCCCCTGAGGTACTCCACATGTTATTATTTCTTCGGTACTAGATATATCATTGAGTTTTACTTTTTGTTTTCTATTCGTCAGATAGCTTCTGAAAAGATTGAATGTTCTACCTCTGATGCCAATCTCATGAAGAGTATTCAAGAGGATGTATAGCGCCATCTGCCTCCGAATAGATAAAACAATAATAGATACATCAAGGAGATTACGTAGAGCGCCATCTGCCCGCGAATAGATCAAGCAATAATAGATACATCAAGGAGGTTACGTAGAGCGCCATCTGCCCGCGAATAGATCAAGCAATAATAGATACATCAAGGAGATTACGTAGAGCGCCATCTGCCCGCGAATAAATAAAGCAATAGATACATCAAGGAGGTTTCGTAGAGCGCCATCTGCCCGCGAATAGATCAAGCAATAATGTTGATAAGTTTGGAGTTACAAACTTACATACATACAGGTGAAGCTAATATATTCCATATGTGATTAGAGTAACTGGTTCATTTTAGAAAATTGAGAGGAAAGAAAACACAGAGTAACTATCACCTTAATTTATTTCGTTACACCAAACTGTATATCAATGAACGCTACAAAATAAATAAATATATCTCTCACTTTCCACATATCTACAGTCATGTCACATCCCACAACCCTTGGCGAGACAATGAAATCATTACAAATATTTCTAGTACACAACTATAGATACATTCATGCCCTAAATTTAAAAGTATTCAATTACATACTTATGTGAATACATAATCGGATTCCACTGTCAGATCCCACGGCATCTCGAACATGTCCGCTGGTAGATTCACACAGTGCGAGGATTTAAAGTCTCTCATGTACTTTTTGGCCTGGAACAGAAAAATCGATTTTACAATCACTTCTATACTAAAAACAATGAAAGCGATACAACTTCTTCGAGATATTCTGAATGCCCCTAAAAACTATCATCTTGCTTACCAAGAATAACCCCATTCGATTCCTTTCTTGCAAGCTGAAAGTCTCTCCGATCTTCATGGGATACTCCTTGGAATGCTCAGAGATGTACGACTGCAGCAACGAGGTGCACAAGTTATCATCCACAGAGTGTTTGATCAAAAAGTCCTCTGAAAAATAACCCAGGAATGATTGCTGTTGAACTACGTATCAAGATCGATTGAGAGAATACCTTGTGCTCTATGGGAGATTTCCAAATACTCGAAAATCGGGTGGTTCGAAGATTCAAAAACATACGGATATCTAAGACGAAGCAATTTGTACAGGAGATCATTGGCTCTGTTTGAAGAAATGTCTCCTTCTCTGTAAAAAAACAAACCATTGTTCAGTTATAGTTCCATGGAATTCAAATTCAGTTGGTCCCGTTTCGGGCCCTTTGCACTTTACCCAGCAATAAAGCTACCAACCTTAGGCATATCACTTCGTCCTCGGTACGCCTGATCAACAAAACCGATCCGGAATATTTGGACAGTTGCTCGAACACGTTCAGATTCACGTGACTCCTAATAGCGAAGTATACAATGTTTCCCCACCAATTCGGCATGTGATTCTGAGCTAATGGTAAGAGGTCGTCGAAGGTCGCGTCTAAAACCTATAAAACACACTCATCAATTGGTTTGAACTTTTTAATGAATGAAATATAAGTGAGGACACTCACGACACCCTTTATGTTGGGGTAATGATTTGCGGCCCACGACGCAGAGTACCCACCAATACTCCAACCATAAATTAGGATGTTTTCCTCTTTGAATCCCAGTTTGTTTATCGCAAAGCTCATGACTGCATCGATGGCGTTGTGTTCTTGTCGTGGAAAAGGTATCCCCTGAAAATATATTGCATTAGAATAAAAAAAACAAATGATAAGTCAATCTGGAATCAAAAAAATCCTCAGCTCTTACTGTGCTACATCCGAACCCAGGATGGTTCCAGCCCAGTACAGAATAACCGGCTTCCAATGGAGTTACAGCCAGACCTATCTCATAGAAGCCTGCATTACCTTCGCAACAAATCACTAGCGTGTTACCGTTAGGAGCAGCATTTCTCTTGTCCATGAACATTGTATCAATGAAGTTATTATCTGCTGTTTCCAACTTGAAACGCTCCCCCCTGTATTCCAACACGAGCCTACCTCTGCCTTGTAACAAACTCTGATCTGGAAGATCAAAACAGGGGGAATCAAAGGAAGTCGAAATTTTTTTGGGGGGATAAAAACTCACCCAGTATCATTTGAAGAATTCCCAGGCTACCAGGATAAATCAATCTTATTCCAAAAGTGTGAATAGCTGCATAAGCTATGGCTTTTAGAGGAAGCTCGGTGACAAAATTGGTTAAACTGTGAGAAGTCCATTTTTTCTCCAAGCTCAGTTGCGTCCGACTGAAAAATGAGATACAATCAAAGAATACTTTAACGTCTGAAGATACAGCTACTTCTTCGACTTCATCTAATCTGTTTTGTTCGCATTATCTTTCTCATCTGTCATTCTTGCCAAAAGTTATTTGCTCTCTCTCTGCTTGATCATTGTCATCAAAAGTAACTTTAGATGAGAATGACCCAATCCGAATGTCTAGAAAATGTTATATACAAACGTGCCAAAATACCTGTTATCTTCTGTACATTTGAATTCGACAGGCCAAGCTTCAAACTCAAAGTCGTACATATTCAGCTTTCGTTTTGTCACTGGAGTAAGATTTTTCTCAGCTTCTCGCAATGAATTGAGAAATTCGCAATAATCGTCTTTTTGCAGCCTCCTTATAGCTCGGACGATAAAAGAAGCTACGATTATTATCCCAAAGCTGGTCACTAGTTTCGATAGGATCATCAGCCTGTCATGCTCGAAATAACCGCGTTGATACAGGATTCCGATCCAAACTGGCGAAGTGTAGAGCCCAATTTTCCATAATACAGGCAGCTAAAAATCGAAAATTGATATATACGAAAAAAAAATGCATTTGTATGTTATATTACGGATCTTATCACTCGATCACTCCATTTCTCCAAAGTATCTGGTTGGTAAAATGTCTGGAAAAAGATAGCCTCAATGTTTTTGCTTATTTTCAAACATTAATGCTCACCTCGCCTCTGGGACTGTAAATTTTTATTAATTTCGGCGTAAACATAATTTCCCAAATCATTTTGAAGGGAGTCATGTCTCAAAGTACTAGGTATTTTGAATTTATGGCACCACTAATTTTGAAGTGGGACACTACACTTTGATTGAAAAAACTGCGGAACCGAAAAAACAGTTCCGAGTTCGGTAACTTACTTATTAACAATGTACATGAATAAGTAGTTTATTCATGAATATCTCTGATAATTGTTTTGAATCAATTATTGCAAATAAAAATTGATATTCAATTGTTGACATTCAATGAACACGGACTCAAAAATCACGAGAACTTCATATCATATGTCCTCAGAGAAAACATATGTCATATGTCGGATCACCAAACTCTGTTATGTCACGGATCACGGTTTGCAATTTCAATTAAACAGTGCATCACTGAGGTCTTTGTATACAGACTGTCTATATACAAAGGTGAGGTCATTTAAACTTTGAGTGCTGCCGTTTGTAGTACATTTTTACTTTTTAGTGTTTTCAGTACAATTGTGTGGTGACGTGAGAGAACGATTTTTTACAAAATAATATTCTGGAAACGTTCGCAAATCTGCCATTTGATTAATACTTGCTTATAACGAGTAGGTTGAGGGATATTGAATGTCTGCTGCATGAACTAAATAATACAGGATAAATACTTACAAAAATTTAGAAAAGCGTCTGTAGACAGCAAACTCCTAACATGTATACTTCAGACTCGACACAATAGATGTCAGCCTGTTACATTTATTGCAAATGTATTTAGTATATAGTTGTTAATGAAACAGTTATACAGTTATGATTGTAAATCCACAGTCACAAGTGAGAATCGTTAGAAAATGATACTATGATTTTTGTGAACTCTTTTACGATTTCGTAGAAGCACATACCAATGTTTATATTTGAGAAAAGATTATTTTCCATCTATCGATATCTGTAAAAAGTTGGTTCAATATCATTTCATGCTTTGAATTTTTGACAAAACGAAAGCAAATCGGTTTGAATATCAGTGTTTCTAACGGCATTACTTTTCTCGATACAAACTTCCTGTTTCAATAAAAAGAAGAAGAGACATTACAGTAGTCGAACACGAGCTTAAAGCATGGACATGTATTGTGGTTATGGCTATGATGTTTTAAATTATGAACGTACTAAAATGTTTCAAATATAATTTGAAATTCCTGAGAAACAAGACGTTCATCAATAAACATGCATTAAAAACTACGTTGAGAAAATTTAACGACGTTGCAACGGACGATATACCAGAAGTATCGACAGCTTCTATCAAGAAAGCTTTGAAATTCAATGGAGTCAGTTATGAAGATGGTTACACCTGTTTTATTGCGTCTTGCACGTTATGCCATAAACATGATAAAACGGTGAAATCGTCGAAACTTTACATTAATAAAACTACTGGTAAATTTTTGTGATATGTCTGAAATGTGGGGTTAAGGATTTTTCTTCTAGGAATGTTCATGTGCTCTAGTTGCAAGAAATCGGGACCATGGACTACTTATGAATCAACGCTCAGTATTAAAAAAAGTAAAAAAGGCAGGTTAAAAGTCGAGGAGGAAACTATTTCTGAAACGGAGAAACTCAGAATAGCTCTGGAGGAAATCAGAAATTCTACAAATGAATTGAAGTTATTAGAGGAAGAGCAATTACAGTCTGTTTTGAAGAAATTCAAGTTACCTGTAAGAGGTTTTTTGTTGTCTGTAGTTGTCTTGGTAATTCATAATGATTTTATGAAAATAACTTATTCCTATTCAGTTTGTACTCCAAACATTCGTTATGGATGTCGTTCAAAATAATATATGAAAGACTAGATACTGATATAAAAACATCATTATATATCTTAGGAGAGTTATTGATTATGAAGAAACATTTAGACTGGTTTGATTCACATGAAATGTACTACAACAACCGCCAAAAACAGTTATATTCAACTTCCTCATTCATTTACAATGGTTGTAAGATATGTAATCACTTACCTGTAAGAATCAAGACCATAGAATTCCTTACTGAATTTTAAGCTTATAATCTGAGTATTAATTTTGTAATTAAGATTTTTATACATCTTTTAGATTTGCGGTCATATTGTATAATATTTTCAGTGAGCTAAGTAAAATTATTGTTTTTAGGTGATTTCAAACTCAACTTTTGAATCTCTAGATGTAAGGATAGACGAGAAACAGACTTCTTTATATTTCCCACTGGAAAATGTAGAATCTGAAATAGTGGGTTATAGAAAAGTTCACAGTCGTTCAAATGAGGATGTTGTCATTCCTGGCCCTACGTATGGGGGTTTGCTAACTGGAAAAGCCCCTAAAAACAAAGATTTGGCCATTCTAGTGCCCAACGTCTCTGATTTCCTCGTGCTTGTCAATTCCAAAGTTAATGCCAATATTGTCTGTTT
>WOGP01001536.1:0-18786 GCA_015342065.1 Leptinotarsa undecemlineata | reverse complement strand
ATTTAAAATTCGTCTCAAGGCATATTTGACAAGTAATATTGTATATACATTAAATGAGTTTTTTGCTCTTTAGGATTAATTGAAATTGACTATTCCTTTATGTATTTGACATCTTTGGAAAATAAATGTAATAAACCACTAGAGATATATCAGTCCATGGAGGTCCATTGGCAAGACATACCGAATAAATCACAACTTATTTTGATAGATGTAGCTTCAACAATTGTCAAAGTTCGGAAGTCCCAGTTGGAAGACCCGTTACCAACGAATTCGTTAACTTAATCAGAAATCTGTGTTGGCATAATTAAATAATTAGATACAGTGTTTAATTTCGGACGCAGAATGATCTAGTCACAGTTTGCCAACTAAGTTAGTACTATCAGGAGATGTTTAGTACTAATCCTGAACCGCTGGTTGGATGGAAGAGCAATATCTGCCTTGATTTATCATGTGCAGATGTTACATTCTGCTGTTTGTTATGTTAGTATAGTATCTCTTGTACTGAGTAACCTTTCGATAAAAGCATTCATCATTATTATTATTATATCAAATCTGCTTCTCGTACATCATTTATGACGTTCCAAATGGCACAATATCTTTAACTTGCACCACCTTGGAATATAAAACATAAATTTTGCAACTCTTTTAGGTGTCAAGTCGTAAACCGTAAATCATCGACGTTTTACAGACAAAAACTGTCATAACTTTAACGACACCATTAAAATCAAAGTACTGCACAACCAATTAATTCTCTCCTATTTACTCCATTTCATTTTATACGACCCGCCAAGTCTGCATCAACTCATCGTTTCATTTCGTATTTTTTTTCTTCTTGTTCTGAAAACATCTGCTAATATCGACGCACTTATTTTTCAGACGGAAATGGCTGCCGCCCCCGCTAAGGAAACTGTCTCAGGGTAAGGTCGATAAAGCGCAGACGGCCCCTTCAACGCCGCCACTGAAGAAGACGGGATCCGATAAAAGGATAAAGGTCAGTGTTAGCGTTATAATTTTTTTCAATAATAGGGTGAAACGTATTCAAAAAACACTTTGATGTAAGAGTTCCACGTGAGAGTTAACAAAATCGCTACACGTGTTTCGCTATACAAAAGCATCTTCAGGCGTTACAACGCTCTAGATGCTGAAGATGCTGATGATGAACCAAGACACGAAAACCGTGTCTTGGTTTTGTAAACTGTCAAGAGAATACGTTATAATAGATGTGCATCAAGTATTGATCAGTTCTGACATATTGTAACGAATCTGAAGCCGTCCCTGACCGATATGCCGGCCAGCGAACAAACACATGACATCAGCGCGAAAGAATGCAGGCGGCAACCGCCGGTAAAATTCTAGTGGAGTATCGAACCGACTACAGATTTCTAGAAAGAACCGTTACACTATATAAGCCCGGCTTTCCGATCCAAGAGGGCAGTTCAGAAAGTGAATCGAGCGGCTAAACAAGAAATTCAAATAGTGAAAATAAATTAAGCTTTAGTTGCTAAGTGTTGAATATAAATTAGTTTGTGATTAGTGAAATATTATTGGAAATGAATTTGTTTTGTCTGTCACTGAATCATCATATGAAAAGACTTCTGTCATTGGAAGACAGTGCGTGGTGTTGTTTCTGTTTTGAGGATGGTGAAACGGAAGAGTAGTTTCACATGTAGTTTCACTTTCACCATCAGGCCTGCAAGATCCATTCATCAAATGAACTATTCGGCTTTGTTGCGGAGCTGGACTTATTTGGTCGAGTTTTGACTTTTTACCTAATCTAAAACCTGGATGCGAGCGTTACTATATCTAGAGATCTAGACGAATCGTGGCAGATAACTTTAATTGCCAACACTGTGATGATTGCATTCAGAATACGATTTAATAAATAATCTCGTTCAATTCCGGTTCGAAACTGCTGAGTCATTCGGTTTCCGATCCGCATCCTTGAACGAACTTCCGTTTGAAAATTTGTTTGACAAACTGCGAGTAATTCCTTATTAATAATAATAAATAATGCCAAGGTCGGTTCGTGTCTATTTTCAGCAAATCGGAACTTATTAGCTAAACACCGAATATTCAGTTTATGAATGTTCGGATATTATTTTCATTTCAATCATTTCCACGGTTTCGTTCGCCGTGATGGGTTTATCGAGTATATAATCATATCTTATCTGAGAGCCTCGGTTGGAGATTGATTCATTTTCCGAAAAGAAAACCACAATATTTTCTGATACAGCGTATACTGGCGAGCTCTTTGTTTGAACGATTCAATCGTTGTTCGCTATCGAGAGTGTTTTAGGTGTGTGTGTGTGTTTTATATTATGAAGAAGAAGTTTTTGAGGAGGCTTTCTTCAATCATTAACTATGTAAGTTATCAAATAATTATATAGTGGAAAGTTCACTCGTTGTGTTCGTATGAATCATACTCAAGCACTCCATTTGAATTCCAGGTTGAAAGCGTCAGGTAATTTCAGTTGTTCGACGTTTGGACTTTGACTTTGAAGCCATTTTCATGCAACTATGACTACACTGAGGTCTCAATCTTCCTACCCTTCGGGTATAGACATGCTGTGAGGGATCAGTGACTTGACGCTTGTACCTCAATCTGCCTACTCCCAGACATCGACTTTCGATAGGAGTAGGCAGATTGAGACCCTAGCAGAGACCAGTGACGAGACCTGGGGAGTGGGCAGAATGAGACCTTGGTGTCAAGTCACATAACCCTTACGGCGTGTCACTGCATGAGAAGTAAGCAGATCGAGACCTCAGCTTAGTCATAGCTTTTTGGAAATAGCTTCAAAGTCGAAGACGAAACGTCGAACTAAAAACACCAGACGTGGAACTGCTTTACGCCCGTTAATATTTTGAGGTTAAAATACTAATTCAAACGACGTATTGATAAGAAGTGTCTCAGGCTTGTTGATTGGTCCCAACGCTCCTTTTAAAACAAAACAAGAAACTACATCTTGATTTCCATATTTTTTTTTCAAAGACCATTCTAATGTTTCAGTTAGTTATATCTGAAATCATCATTGAATTCAGTCTCTGTTAAATGAAGGACTTCGTCATCCATCTAAATTCGAAACGGTGTTCCCCGATTACTTTTTTTAAATCGTTATTGTAAACACAATCACAAATACGTATATTGCTTCAACGATATAAAAATAAATTATTCTTTCATTGCCCGGAAAATGATAACCCTTTTGATAATGTAAGAACATTATTGACGTCTGATTATGGATAAGCTGAATTGAATATGGATCAAGCACAATATTGAGAAAATTTAAAAAAATGGCGCAGTGGGTTGGATGTATCCCGGTTTTTGTCACTAAGAAGCTATTGTAAGGCGAAATACGTATTGCGTTTTTATAAAACTGTTGAGTAAAAATCTTACAATAGGATGTTTCTTTATTATGACCGCAAAACTCAACCCAGCAGTCGAATATTCACCAAATATGATATTGTTGGTTTTATTATTTTCTACAGATTTGACAACCTTTCGTAACGAATCTTTCGTTTCAGGCGCCATCAGAAATGGGCAACAAACCGTCGGTGTCCGAGGGCGAAGAAGAAGACGATCGACCGCCGCCCTCTCTGAAGGGGGCTAAGTCGCTTGGCGCCGAAATCGCGAATGGCGGGGGAGCCGCAGGCGAGGAGGCGGACGAGGAACTGGAACTACCTCCGCCGATGAAACCAATTCAAGAACCGATACTTGTCACACCGCCGCCACCATCTATGCATGCTGGTAGCGGTTCGGCTAATTCAGAAGAGAATCCTTGCAAAAGGGTGAGTTTTTCATTATTGACGTCTGATTATGGCGAGTTGGATGAAATATGTATCAAGCACGAAATTGAGAAAATTTAGAAAAATGGCGCAGTTGGTTGGATGTACCACAATTTTGGTCACTGAGTTGATGGTTTCATTTTTACAGGTTTTATCATTGACATTTCTTCTATCTGGCTCAAGTTATCCATTTCATAAAACTTATATTTGAAGTAGCTTGATCATTTTTCATTCAACGGCCATTTATGATTTTTCGACTTTAGATGTCATCGTTCGAAACGGATTGTTAAACATTCATTACTGCATTGTTCGTCATCCACTTCCACCGTAATCGTACTCTTTCATCTGCAGGTTTCTGATCTAACATTAAAATCACTAGAAGGTGCCACGTCTGCGGACTTGGCAGAGATTGAGCAGTTGGTGAAGGAGAGAATGGTGCGAAACGGTTTTCTTCCTGAATTTCTCTCGATACGATAGAGTGCATTTAGTTACCAAGTGTAAACTTCAAAAATAACCGTTTCAACCGGCAATGTGTTTCCCCTCAGAAGTATTCGATGAATTTGGGTGTCCTTCTTTCTGTCGAAGTCTGGGGGCGATATGTGCATGAATTGAGGAATATTCTGGAAATGGCGCAGTGGGTCGGATGTTACCCAAGTATTTGTCACTAAGTTGATTTGTACAGATTGAAGGGAGCGTTATCATTACACCACCTCTTCTTTAACCATTCTATGTTCTGAATTTGCAACATTGCATCATGAACTGTATAGGCTAGTCAAACAAATGCAGAATATGCCTTTTGGAAATATTGTTTTCATTTAACGGTTAGTGATGAATAGTTGAAAAAATATGGCACTTAATCAAGTAAATTTTAGAGGCAGGCAGGCAATAGAACGAATGTATCCTATGTTTTTTGTCACTAAGGTTTTTGTTGAGAAATTACGATTATTCTTTCTGACAAAACAAAAGATACATTCGTATTTGGAAATTGCATTGAATTTTTACAGATACGCTGCTTTTAACTTTTGTTTTGAGGTAATGATTGGGATGTATGCACAGAACAACAGAATATGCTTTTGAATGTTTTGGAAAAACTAAGTTTTTCATTAAGGTCGGAAGTAATTCCCAGAATACTGTCCCTCAATGTCAGCCAGTAGTTGGTTTTGTCAATTGGTAATATGCACAGTAATATACATCGCCCATCTAGCGTCTCTATCCGGAAATATACAGATTTCAAGAATCATCACATAGACTGACATAGAGTAGTTTTATTTGGTTAATTATTCGGGAAGTCGTGACATTTCACTTCGAGACCGACAACGGAATGTTGAAAATAGTGCCAAACTCGATTTGGGGTGTGGTCATTACGAGATTTTCGTTGAAGACGGCGCTAGGTTCGGCGCTAAAACTAATTATCTAAATGTCCTAAATGTACTTCATACAGTCTACGCAACGGTAACTAAGAGCATTCTATCCTCTATCGTTCATTTGTTGCATGCGTTGTAATCACACGTAGAATTTTCTGATACCCCCTACATGCCAGATAATGGAATACCATTCGGCTGCTTCCGTTGTTAATTACAATGCAATTAGCGATAGCATGCCAGAAATTCGCATGCCAAACCAACCCGTCCTATTCGACGGCAAAAACAATTTCTCTCTCTGCATGTTGACTAGTTTCTCGCTTGGTTTGTCGTTGCCTTTGATTTATATTGTTTGCGTTCGTGTGTGTGTGTGTGTTCAAGAGTTGAGTGCATCCGATAGTTCCGTTTTCAGTAAGTAATTTCCTGGTGAGGAAATTCGAAATGCTGAAGGCTTGGCTGCCGTCGATATATTTAAAATGAATATTTATGCTGGTTCTTAGACGACTTTTAATTTTTGTTTTATTTGTAAATATGCGTTTTTCCTGACCCAGTTTTAGAAAAATTAGACTCACGTATATTTTATAGAAGTCGTTAGGCTTCCGCGGCCCTAATCGACTACATCAATATCTTTTCTCGGTCTGACGGTCGTCGTAATGTGAAATTTTTTCTCTACGTTTCGCTAGCGCTGCTACCATCTTCGGAGGTGCTTCCTGAAGAGGCTAGCAACGCAAGCGAAACATTAAGAAGAACTTCCACATCGCGATAGCTTTGAAACCAAAAACCTGTTGACTAAGTAATCACTGAAATATAAAATCCGTTGAATAACTGGCTCTGAGAAGTTGGAGTCTACTTAGAGTTCTGCATTTTGGCAACTATTGTTTTTGTATATGACGTGTGTTTTATTTTGATACAAGTATTTTTTTCTATCGATATAAGAAACCACTTGAATCTAGTAAGCAGCACTTTTATTACGTTTTCGCTTTTCACTAGCACTTCAACTAATGAATCAAACAACGTCTTCAGACAACAATCGCTTCTCATAGATACTTTGCCCAATACCTGTTGACACAATAGACTTGTCATTGCACACAGATTACCCTAGTTCTTTTCGATCAGATGTCATGGGTTCAAATCCTTATATTATTTATATTATTACATATTTTCTTATCGGAAAAACAATCATATTTGTAGCTTCAAATGTTTGTACCTATATGCCTGAAAATAAATCGACCTCGGGTAATGGAGATCATCAATCGATGTTCAATAAATGAACCTGAGGTAATGATGTACAAGTATAAATAGATACAGAAAGTTAGTCTTTCTGTAACCAATTTCCTGATTGGTTACAGAAATACGCATAGAGAGACCTTTGTTTTTGTTCAGGTGTGGAAACACTGTTTTCTGTGTCAAATCAATGTTTTCCTAGAGTTTGACATTCGAATAAATGAGCCTAGATGTCACTCACTCTGTGATCCTCCATATCAAATAGGCAATATCGGATAAAGTTTTAGTTTGGATCACTTTTTTAATGTTGCAGCGGCAGATCTTTATGAGGTCCTTTCCTATTGCAAAAAGTATGCAAATTGAAAGTAGTTATTTCTGGTGACCTCTGAGATGAAATTCATTAATCAGTGAATGAATTAAGAGCTTCAAAATACTATATATAGATACTATATACAGATATTTAAAAATGCCGTTGGCAACTTTTCATTGAACTTAAATCTCCAATTGAAGCAATATAATCTATTAGCTACGTCATTTTCCATAGAGAGAATAGAAGAAGCCAAAACCGATGTTATATTATCGAATATGTTTTAATGAATTTCCAACCTTGATAAGGTCCTTTCTACAGTCTAAATAAATACAATAACAATAAAAAACTGTGTGCCGCTTCAAACTTCTAGTGCACCAGCAGACAAATTCAAATTTATTGAAATCTTCAACTATGTTTCAGTGCATTTTATTGTTTTGATCAACACGTTAGAATAAAATAAGGTTTTGAATCTGCGTAGATAATTGACATGAATTACAAATAGACATGAATGCGCTTCAAATTAAATCCTGTTCCGAAATGACCACAGCTATGTTTGTTCCTTCCAATGATGGTGCAATGTTTAGAATATTGATGTCTATTGTGTCTACAATAGACTTTCATATGTCAACAAGCATCGGGGTAATGTATCCAAGCGAAGCGATCGCTGTCTACAGAGGCCAATCCGAATCACCGCTAACTATCCTCGCGTTCCAGGAGCAACATTCCGAGATCCAGGAACGCAATTCTCTGATGCGCGACGCCAAGTCCGAAACGGCCATTTCAGACTACGGAGATTCCTCCTCGGTGGGCGGCCACCTGGACCTAGGGCACCGCTTTTCCAACGAGGCGTCGGCGTTAAGCGGCGACGAGGGCGACAAGCCGTCCGAGGATGGCGTCGACGGCAAGAAGACGGAAATATTGCTGAAGAAGAGGGCGTATGTGCTGCGGGAGCTGATCGATACCGAGGAGGCGTACGTCAGGGATCTGTCGCTGATCGTCGATGGGTACATCGCCGCGATGAAGGACCCCGAGTGCGAGGTGCCGATGCCGGAGGACCTGCGCGACGGCAAGGACAAACTCGTCTTCGGGAATATCGAGGTCATATACGATTGGCACAAGAAGTAAGTATATTTTCTTTTCCTAGTGATAATAAACACTATGTACATGTTGAAGAGCGTGAAAATGCCGAAACAGGGGATTTTTCACATTTAAATACTCCTTGGATATGAATTCTGTTATCCGAAGTATGTGCCCGAATCACTATTTCATCAAACTTTCTACTGACCTTTTGTACTTTCCATTCCATGTTTAGCTTCTTTCTTAAATCCCTGAAACAAGCCGTCGAAAATCCTATCGAGCTCGCAACGCTCTTCAAACGCTACGAACGAAAACTCCAAATGTACGTCATCTACTGTAAGAATAAACACGTGTCCGAATACATCGTCTCGGAGTACCTAGACACCTACTTCGAGGAGCTGCGCGTCAAGCTCGGCCACAAGTTGCAGCTGTGCGATCTGCTCATCAAGCCCGTCCAAAGGATCATGAAATATCAGCTGATGCTCAAGGACATCCTGAAGTATACGGAAAGGGCGGGGATAGTGTCGGAAATCGAACCGATGAGAGCCGCTTACAACATTATGGTGGTAGTGCCCAAGACGGCGAACGATATGATGGATGTGGGGAGGTTGCAGGGATTCGAGGTAAGAAAAATTGATAAAAAACATTTTTTATGTGAATTATTTATTATTTCTCCCCGGAGAACCACCATTAGACTTTGGTTCTCTCCATAAGCTCAAATCTACCCATGTCATTCAGTCTTTAATGGATAATTTTGCTTGAAACTCTATTTTATTAACAGTCATACCACAGAACACACCAAATTACTAACAAAAACTAAAAAACAATCAAATATTGGAAAAATCGATATATCGCGGTATTATGTCTATGTAAGGGTTCTCAATGATAGATAAATAAATAGTACGCTCTTTGCAACAACTTTGTTTAAAAATTCGAATTACGACTCGAAACTATACTTCAATCACACTTTGTAATTATCGCACCATATCACTATTTCACTTTCGAATTTTGCGCTCCAATTTAAACTAACTCAAACTGACTTGATGTCTTCTCCTTCTGTTGCCTCAAACTTCTGGAAAGGTCCACTTATCGCTGTAATACCCAATAGGTACTTTGTTGATTTCCAGTGGCCTACGCAAAAGCCGCGGCGTCACAATATCATCTATTTATGAAAGGCCATCTAGTTCATGATATCATCATCATGAACATATAATTCATATGCATCTTTTCTGTCCTTCCCTGGTTTCAATAAATATTTTGTGTTGCAATGTTGCCTTACTTTTTTATATATGCTGGACAAGATTGACGAAAAACCAACAACACTGAGGTATCATATGCTCCAAATGAGAGTTGTGAAATATATTTTCCTGTTCAGTGATGATACTTTCTTGCTTTTGAGATATTCATATTCATAAGATGAGGGTTCTTATTATTTAAAAAGGCATAATGTGCTCGTGAAAATCTCGTCAAACCTCAGACCACTTCAACAACACATGTGCCGAAGGAGTGTACCACGTGGATCCATTCTGGAACCTATATATCTCTGACCTCTACAAAATCATCGCTGAATTTACTGTCATTCACTAAGCAGACAATACCCAATATCTTCACTCAAGGACAACAAACTGCATATTTCAGAGGAAAGTAAATACCTCAGATTATACTTGAACTTCAAGTTGGGATTCACGAGACTTAATAAAATCATCTGTGACAATATTTGAGAGTGTATCTCATCATAGGACAGTACCTACAACCTAAAGCGCATATGAAGTCATAACTGATAACTGTTATATTCCCCAAACTTGAAATATCTTCTCGTTCGGCAGTTTGCAAAGGAGGGATTGATTCACATCAACCCTTTATTGAAGATGGAAAAATGTAATGAAAAGTTTTACGTTTTCATGTTTCAGGGTAAAATAACTGCCCAAGGCAAGCTTCTGTACCACGGACTGCTGACGGTGTCCGATTTGCCCGGAATGAACCCCTTGGTGGGGAAAAACAAGGACCTCCAAGTGTTCTTCTTCGAACAGAGCGTAATATTCTCGGAAGTGACGGGAAAAAAGACTCAGTTTACTAGTCCGCAATATATTTATAAGTCCCACATACAAGTAAGTACAATTTTTTGAGGGGTGTTCTTCGATCCTAGTTTCAACGTTTCGTCAAGTTTGTCGTAATTTCGCGAATCTTTCAGGTAAACAAACTCTCCCTGAAAATGCGTGAAGATTGCTTCATACTAGAATCGACGGATCCGAACCGCTGCGTGGGTTTCACGTGTCAAGCCGCTTCAGAAGAGTTGCACAAGCAATGGCTGACGACGATTCACGATACCCTGCAGAAGCAGCGTGACTTCCTGATCGCCATCCAGAGTCCCATAGCGTACCAGAAGGAGTTGACGAAAGAAGCGTGAGTATATGCATACACAGCAGTTTGCCTGTTTTGGATATGGGAGTTCGAAACTAACTCTGGTTGTGATCTTATCTTGTTGGCGGTCTGATACGGTCGGGGTGTTGTCGAGAATGGTCCAGGTTACCGATATCATTTTTTGTATCGTTTTCAATCAGTAGGTGTTTATACCTCAATTGAATTAGACAGATGATGATGGAATCTAGAACATTGAGTTGATACAACCCAGCTTAGAGTTTTTCGCAGTAGAACAAAAAAAACCGAATCTGTTTTCTCATCACTTTTTAGGCCAGGAAAATACTTTGTAACTACCATAAAGTCAATCGTTTCTAATCTAGACTAGATTAAACTAAAAGGTTCGTCAGTATTTTCAATTAAGTGAAGTTTCAGTTTGGTCGTTGCTTATGGTGAAAATTGATCTCTCTAACCGACCTCAAATACACATCATAACGTTCCTGCGGTGTTATTCTGCTAATTTTGTAGGTCTTGTAAAGGCCGTTATTTGGAGAACACAGATTTGTACGAAAAATGAAACAGAAACTCCTGAACTTATATATAAAATGTCAAACATAAAGAAAAAACTATCATCTTTCTGTTGAAACTTTCTAGAGAGAACTGACACTCACTTTTTTTACACAACTGTTGGGTTATATCAGCTGAATGTGATATTAGATATTTTAGTTCGGAATCACTATCACTTTTCTGCATATTTATGGGGCAAGTCTAGGCCCACAATGTAACATGAAATAACTCAATCAACTTTAATTCTCACAAAGGCAAGCAGTTGCTTGGAGCAGTTCCTTTCCTTATCATTAATTTACTTTCTGACCGAAAATTCTCGCACAACTCCCCGAAAATTGTAAAATAAATGAGAGAAAACTCCCGACGCGTACATTGAAGTGATGACGGAAACTTTCGAGGTGAACGGGACAGACGATTAGTTTTAAAATTGAGATGTTTGTTTTCATTTTCTACGTGAATCTGAAACCGTTCGAACAACGGACGGGATATTTATTATTTATGTGTAAAAATTTTTCAACAGATTTTCCGCCGGCGCTGCGAACCAGTTGGTTCGATTCCGGCAAAGTTTTATTGTGTACCATACCACCTATGAATCTTGCAATTTTTCGCAAAATACAAAACTCTAATGCTCTGCCTGTCGAGAGAAAATGGCGAGAGAACTTGATGGTTTTCTACTGGAATCGAGGTGATACTAGCCGATATAGTTTTGAAACGTAACTTCAAAGACTTTCAAGTCAAAAACAGTTGTTTCAAGTGTTAATTGGATTGTTTACAGCTGTGTATTTTGATTTTTTTTTAAATTGCCTGTTGGTTTTAAGATTCGATTGCCGAACTGAAACCTCCGAATACCTTTACAGATGTGACACTGAGCAGGAACCATATTCTTTTTTGACATATGACAATCCTAATGGTGATGATATCAATCTAAAAATTTGGATGTCAATGAGCGCGAACCAATTTTTCACTCAGTTTGGTTAAAATGTCGGTCTCGAGAAGTTCATCTGTAATAAAATTTCTGCTGAAACTGATATTATACATGGAGGAGAAAAACCTATGAAATATCGAGAATTTCTCTTCAAACGCCGCAGATCTAACCTCAACTTTACTGTTGATCTGATTATCGAGTCCGTGAAAGAATGGTGCCTTCCTTGCTGTCGAGACTCAAGATCGGACTAGCTTGCCATAGTCTGCTCGTGGCACATGATTCTCAGACCCAACGATCGCTTCGTCTCAGTGGGAAGTGGTCATTGGTTGTTGATGCTTGATGATCCGGCTTTATTCTTGTTTTTGAACGAAATAAAGAAACTTATTTCAATCTATGTGAAACAGTGAAGTTTTACTGAAAGTGTTTTTCAACTTGAAGGTCTTAGAAATTCAATCCCTCATCAAGGCTCCGCCCTCCGATAAGTGTTTTGTAAATGCTATTCAGTAGTAAAACAGAGCACCGCTTCAAGTCCATTGTAAATTTTGTTGAATTTCACATTCTTAATAGTTTCTTCTCTGTTCGCTCTCTGCCATTTTCTCCCGGATCTTCTTGCTCAAAAAGAAATTATATATTGAATCGCTACTGTTGAACTACTCATCAGTAAAGGATTGGATGTGGATGTCAACGTAATTTGGTGTGGAAAATATTTATTGATGGGTCGTCTATCCTCAAATGAATCAAAAAACTAATTTCTTTATCTTGCGTAGTTCTATCACGGTTTCCTATCAGTATACAGGCTGTCCCGAAAGAAGCACGCCGCCTTATAATTTTTTAACTTTTATCTGTAGTTCTTTAAGGAATCACGGAACGTTATGGAAAGTGTTTTTGTGATTGAAAATTTCCTATAAATGTGGGGCCAAAGATATGCCGTCTTCAGTAATCCCAAAGTAAAAGTGATTCAACGATGAAAGTCTTCAGGACCCAAATGGTCCTTTTGCTCAATTTAGCCAGAAGCTTGCATCTTATGAGTTTTATTCCTTAATAAAACTACATACTCTCCATGGTACAAGAGTTGAGATATACGATTCACATTGAAGCTGCTTTAAATTTTTGGCAAAGAATTGGTAAAAACCTGCTTTCAGTGTATTTGCTTTGACAATTTGGATTTTTATCATATGGTTAAAAGCTATTTGTAATTGTCTGTAGAAGTCATCTTTGCCTCTACCTAATCTGCGAGGTAAAATCGAATATGCATTTGAAAAACTTCTTACATAATTCAAATTTTCGTAAGAAACGAGGGATTCTTCAAGAGTTGGCAACTATTTTACTGAATCAAAATGAAATGATTTAGTTTTGTGGGAAAGTGTTTTCAATGGAATTATTTATAGGGTGGCGTTGTAAAATTTCGGTGACATGCTGAATACATCACTTTATACAACTGTGGGCCTGCCAAATGATTGATATTTTTCAATAAAATCACTTTCAATATTGTCTCACGAATTCAAACAATTCCATTTCCTATTCTTCTGTACAGATGGAAATGAAAATAGGTACATATTTTTTTTATAAAAAAAAATCAAAATTTTTCCAGAACATCGAAGCCATCAATTGGTTTGTCATAAAATTGCATTTAATAATTGAATTTTTGTGCCTAGATTTTTTTTTCAATTTTATTATCAATTGATTGTTAGCAATAATGTATTGACAAATCACGATATTTGTATTACTGACTTTATCTAAAATACTTTGAAAATATCAGTCCATTCCATTTTATCCATTTAAGTAACAGTATGACATCAATATATAATTGAAAAGGATATATTTTTAGAAAAGACTAATTTTTGAGAAAGGAAGCTATCGTCTTTCTACTTTTCGAGTCGTCTCTTGATCATTCCGAGACTGAGGTATCTCCTGATTTATGCCGATACTGAGGTATCTCCTGATTTATGCCGATACCGAGTCATATGATTATGCAAATACTGATTCATCACCTGATTATGCTGAGACTGGGTTATTTCCTGCTTATGCTGAGACTGGGTCATTTCCTGATGGATACCGAGACCAAGCCATCTCATGATTATTGTGAGACTGAGTCGTCTCCTGATTATGACGATACTGAGTCGTCTCCTGCTTATGCCGAGACTGAGTCGTCTCCTGATTATACCGAGACCGAGTCATTTCCTGATGATGCTGAGACTGAGTCATCTCCTGATAATGGTAACTTGGTTAGCGAAGCGCATGTCGAGAGACAGAAAAACATTTGTCACTGACTATCAAAGCATTTTTTTATGAATGCTAGATGGCTATGATGACCAGAAGAAATGACAATTTCCACCTGAATCTGATCTACCGTTCGTTGGAAGCTTCGCATTATTTTTATATTATCGGAGAAGTAGAATGCCAAATAGGTTTTACTAAATCAGATTCAGATGCCTGCAAATAATGAAAACCAAGAACACAACTGAATTCTTGCATTTAAAACGGGATAGATATAAACGTGCGAATATATTTTTTTCAAAATATTAAAAATATTACTTATTTTGATTAGGACAGAAACAGAAATGTAGGGTATCAACAATTTTAATAAAAAAAATCGTTATCACTGGGAATACCTCTGATGTTTCTGATGATGACGGCCATTGATGTCTGCGAAACGTCTAGAAAAATTTTATCAAATGGATGATGTGAAAAATGTCGAGTAACGATAATATAAAGTGTTAATTGGTGATAATAGTAATGAATTCTGGGAAAACCAATTGATTCAGCTTAGTAATATTGCTCAAATGATTTTATGTCAACATTCACCGAGATAATGGAGGTTTGTTGTTGTGTAGTTTTGAATTCTATATAAAATCTCAGTATCTACATTATGCAATCACTAACTTGCAGTAACTTGAAGAATATACTGGTTCAATTGCAAAAGATATATTTTTAGGAGGGATTAATTTTTGAGCTAGAAAGGTTTTAGCTTTCTTCTCCATCTTCATACAAAAATATGTGTATTCCTTTCTTAGGAAGATTTTCACGTTTTTGTATGAAGATGGAGAAGTAGAAAGTCAAGACCTTCTTCCATTCCCAAAAATATAATGATATTTCTGTAATTTCTTAATCAGCCACTAAGCACCCGATCGATAATTATTTGGTAGGCCCCGTAACCTTGTAATACTCTTGGAATAAAATTAAAAAGTGAGATACATGTTATTATTATGTATTATTAATTGTATTGATTACTTTTAAGTTGTGTATGTACATAGGCTGTATGTAAATAAATATTATATTCATTGATAAGCGATGAGATACAAATTTTCAAAAGAATAAAATATGAAAATATTCCAGCTGTTTTTGATTCGTTTCGGTTTTTATTTCCATTTCTCAGTTTGTTTCTTGTACAGTAGTTTTGACTGGAAAAAAAGACCTTTGAGTTCGGTTGCTGATTCTGCTCACGAGAATTATCTTTTTTTTTTCCCAAAACTAGGCCGTTAAAATTTTTGATGTATTTTTATTTTTTGTGGGATGTTTACTTTTATATGACGTAACAAAATATTACATTATACAGTTATTAATTCAGTTATACTCACAAATAATTCTGAAGGTGTGGAAATAGGAATATTTTATTGATTCAAATATAATATTTCAGTTTATCTTAGCTGTGAAACAACATGTCTCAAATGAAAATATTGTGAAACCAAAAGATTCGAATTAGAAACTGAACAAATATACGAGATCTGTTGAAAAAATAAGTTGAATGTTCAAATAGAATGTTCGAATGAATATTCGAATTCGAAATGAATATTTTTCGAGCCACCGTATTCATCAGATTCGGCTCCCTACGACTTTTTTCTGTTGCCAAGATCGAAGAGACGATTGAGGAGATAGGAATTGATGACTAAATGACTATTTTTCGAGCCACCGTATTCACCAGATTTGGTCCCCTGCGTTTTTTCTGTTGCATGATCAAAGAGACCCTTGAAAAGACGGCGTTTTTCGACGATTGAGGAAATAAATACTGTCTCGAATAGAAATTCAATGACTAAATGGATAATTTTCGAGCCACCGTATTCATCAGATTTGGTCCCCTGCAACTTTTTTCTGTTGCAAGATCGAAGAGACCATTGAAAAAGCGGCGTTTTGCGACGATTGAGGAGATTAAAACCGTCTCGAATATAAATTGATGACTAAATGAATATTTTTCGAGCCACCGTATTCACCAGATTTGGCTCTCTATGGCCAAGATCGAAGAGACCCTTGAAATAGCGGCGTTTTCCGACGATTGAGGAGGTTAAAATCGTTTCGAATAGAAATTGATGTCTAAATGAATATTTTTCGAGCCACCGTGTTCACCAGATTTGGTCCCCTGCGACTTTTTTCTGTTACAAAATCGAAGAGACCGTTGAAAAGGCGGCGTTTTGCGACGATTGAGGAGATTGAAACCGTTTCGAATAGAAATTGGTGCCCAAATGAAAATTTTTCTAGAAAAATTTAAATTCACCTTATTTTTTCAACATATCTCGTACGGACAAAACAGAGCCCTTAGTATTTGTTGCACATCATTCATTCACACGCTTTGTAGGTACTACTAACTTTTTTTTAGCGAACAAATAGAAAAGTAGACTCACCAGTTGTCGAAAATGTTGATTTTTCCAGTTGACTACTTTCGCATATGAACAGTCTGGCCTTGAAGTTTTTCTTTGGATACGCCTATCATTTTGTAATAATTATGTCCGCATTATTCATCATTTATTTTACAATTCGAGTAATTAGAGCTAATTACACGGTGATTGGTACTAAACTCTTCTTTGGGCTTCCAAAATAATCTACTAACATTGCTTCTATCATATTCTTAGAAATAAAAAGAAAGTTTTTGCAAGTGGTGTCGAGATGATGAATTCAGATTTTTTCTTAGTTGGTCATTTTCAGTGCTATATATTAAAACAAAAACGATTCTATTAATATTTTTACTGGCACGTGGTTCAGTTTTTTTTTTGTCAATCTATAAGCATCTGAATATAAATTGATGCCGTCAAATAATTATACCATTGTTAACTTCAACAATGTCATTCCAAACAACATAAGTATAAGCCCGGCTAGCTCAGTCGGTAGAGCATGAGACTCTTAATCTCAGGGTCGTGGGTTCGAGCCCCACGTTGGGCGTTTTTTTTTAATTTCCTTATCCAATGTACATATTTTAAGAAAAAATGCCTTAAATCTTAGTAAACTGACGAAGAAATCAAATCATGAATCAAGGATCATTTGATTTTGTGAAATATTTCGCTAGTTAAATTGAGAATAATGAATCTCCACACGGTATTAATTAAGAATCAAATGTCCCTCATTACAAAATGAAAATACTTCAATATATACAGGTTGGGCCATTGAAAATTTGACATTGAGGTTTTGGAACTCTTGGAATTCAATACGGAACTGGTGGCAAGTCGCACATCGTTTGAAAGATCTTGTAATTCTCTAAGCAAAGGTGTACATTTTTTCAATTTGGACGAACCATATTGAATTTAGAGTTAAAGTTCGCATTTCTGGAGTGATTTGGCGACATTCATTCACAAAAAGAAATCTAACGGCGAAATGTTTGGTGATCGTGGTGGCCATTTGATAGTGCCCCGTCTCCCAATCCAGTAATCCGGAAAAGTCTGATCTAAATACTGCCTCCCTATAATTGTGTCCATTTTCAATAATATCAGTGATCAGGGATTAATAGTATCTTCCAGAAACTCCAGATACATTTGTCCGATTGAATTGCCTTCTAAAAATAATGGGCCAGCAATACGGTTGTTGTGTTGAAAACAAAACGTGGATTTTCCACCGCTTGTTCACTAACGCAAAATTGCAAGCGTCGATCGAAATCATCTTCATTCAGTTCTTGCGTTAATATAATCTTGTAAGGATGCATTTTGTGGGTTTTTGAAATACGCCGAATGCTAGTTGGTGACACCCCGGAAACAAATGCTAACTTTCTTGTGCTCAAAGTATGGTCAAGCTCAACATGGCCCAGAATTGCCACTTGTGTCGCCTTATTTGTTACTGGTGGTTCGATTTGCCTTTTTTTATTTGCAACAGATCCAGTTGCGCGAAATTTTGCAATTAAATCGAAAACATACAGTCACGACACATTCTTACCATGTTGTTGATTGAACAGTTTAGCGGCTCTCTTAGCACAACGTCTATTTTCATAGTACAGTTCAATCAACTCAACTCTCTCTGCAGTTATGTAAACTATTGTTTCTTCAGCAACACTTTACGGCACTCACAACTAGTAATAATGTAGATATAACATAAAAATGAGAAATAAAAACAGCATTTTTAACCATTTCTCAATTGCAATAGTCCTCTTATCAGAATCAGAATAAATCTACAATTTTACAATATGTATGTATATCTTTATGGTCTTGAATATGGTTTTACTCAATATTCAATGTGGGAAACAGTCTGAAAGTACGTTTTTGTTTTCATGTTGAAAGAAGGGTTCGTCTCAATATTTTGACAAACTCATTCAGCTAAAATTGTTTAAATGCATTCGACACACTAATAATCTCCATTTTAAAAAAATACTGTTTCTGAGCTGTCGCTATTAGGAAATCTCTTCTACTAACACTGCTTGCTTGGGGCTTGGTCCAATATTTTTGAGTGAATAATTATATTATGGTTGTGAACTGGGATTACTTTTTTTTCACATCATTCACTATAAAAGTTCATGATTTCGAAGTCTTACAAACCTAATTTTCACTTTTCTTCAAGGTATTCTTTTTTGTTCAACTTCCAGAAATGCCTTTATTTCAGTACCTAAAATATTCAGTTGTATTAAGAGTATTCATTTTCACTATTCCAAAACATTAAACAAATTACTCCATCACTTATAAGTCTATCTCATCAAAAAATAACTAGATGATGAAGTGCTTGTTATAAAGGGGTAACCATCAATGAACTTTTTTCGGGTAGCAAAAAGTTTCTCTGAATCAACTTGGTGATAGTAATCTCTCCAAAGCTACGAATGGGCTCATTTACCAATTTTTTTAAATTTCGTTATTTGAAAGTTTGTTTCAAATCTGCAAAAAATCTCACTCATTATCTTCCCCTTCAAATTAATAGTTGAATGTGGCGTTCACCGAAACGGGGCGTGGTCAAAATTGACGTCACATCAGCCGCCAGTGCTGGCGGATAAGCGAAATACA